>JAHBBA010000049.1:0-46488 GCA_018806925.1 Skeletonema costatum | reverse complement strand
AATCCTCTGACGGCTTTATTTGTACATCATTCGCTGCTGCATAGCTTTGAACCATACCTCCTACAAAACATTGGACATCCTCCTCTCTGAAAAACTTGATTTGTGCATCCATCGCTACTGCATAGTTTGGTCTTTGCCCCTGCCTAATGCACATTCTTCTTTTGGCAGGACGGGACGACATTTCACGCTTCATCATATCAATACCAAGAACTAAGATTTAGAATTGTAACTACGAACTCGTATGTTGCAATGTGTAATAATTGGAGCTGTAGATTGATTATGCTGGAGTGAACGTGGAAGAAATAGTACAACTTATGTTGGACTTATTTTCGAGTGTGCTCTACTCAATCTTGAGAAACGACAGTACATTCGGAATGATAATAGTCATGTCTGCACCGCAGTTGTCCCGACATTCTGCTCGCCCCCCTTCATACCCTTCAAGCGGCACAACACTATTCCCTCTATTGAGTCTCATCTTCCACAAAGCAAGCTCCAGAGTAGTGCTTGCCTCCTTGAGTAAATTGAGATGCTGTGCCTTGTAACGATCAAATTTATTCAGAACGGATGCAATCCACATTCGTACCGCCCTGTTCTTTGCCCCCGGAGTAGGATAACATCCAACATGATTGGGTGTCTGGGAAAGAATACCTCCATTGATCATTGGTAAAACTTCTAAATTCATGTCATCTGTCCACTCCTCGAATTGGAATGCGGCGATAGCTTTGTGTAGACTTTCAACGATATCGACACGTTCCAGCTTATCACAATCGTAGAATGGCATCTCAACAATACCAAGCATGTCTTCCTTCAATGGTATGGTGATGCTCTTCAAAGATTTGCAGCTTCTGAAAGCAGCTTTTCGAATTCTTTCGAGCTTGTCTCCAAATGTCACATGTGTCAGGGGACAACCAGCGAATGCCTCGGCCATAATTTCTATGACTCCTGGTATTTGTACCAGTTTCAGAGAAGGGCAGAAGTATAATGCCCTATATCCAATTGTTTTGAGTTTTGACACCGTCATGACAAATGAGTTCGACAAGATGGGGATATTGTTCGAAGGCATGCGGAGGGATGGCTGTAACTGATTCATGTACTCGGATGCGAGTGGCATTACGAGGAATGACGTGACCATCTCCCATGTATAGATAGATCATCTGATTCGCTACGTGCTCTGACATCATTTTGAGAAGTCTCACAGAGCAGAATTGGACAGGGGCAGAGGGATATGCAGGTGGTGATTTGCGTCGCAACTCGGACTCGGGACGAAAGAGTAGGCAGTCTATTGTCCGCTTATTATTATATCCTGAGGAAGAGACGAGCTCGGATGAAGAGGCGAAGATGATGGCAATGCTCCAACGATGTATTTGAACCGAGGTTATGATGTAGTATCGAACTATGAAGTAGGTACCATGGCACGCAGAGGAGCCCGAACCACCATCTTTACGGAATCTATCTTTATATTTGAGTGAGTCATTTCCGTCGGTGATGTCGCTAGACATAGGTACTTGTTGAGACGATGGATTTAAGTAGGGAGCCGCCGCGATGAACTCGCGAAACGCGACTGATTTCGGACCATGAGGAGCTGCCAAATTTTGGGTTCGCATCGTTGACGGGCTTATGAATCTTCGATGGGAAAGAAGGGACACCTGGTCCGTCCCCGGTCCCCGCCCGCACCGTCTGCTGCTCTTAGATACAATTCCTAGCGGACACCTGGAAGACACCCGATGATGCGAGGCCTTCAGTAATTCATGTTTTGACATGCCACATTATAACACATGTGGCACAGTGAATGACACACGGCTGTCACTGTCCCTACTGTCCCTACTCACTATCCCTACTGTCCCTACTATCCCTACTGTCCCTACTGTCCCTACTATCCCTACTGTCCCTACTGTCCCTACTGTCCCTACTCACTGTCCCTACTGTCCCTACTCTCTCTCGCCAAATAGATAATGCACAGCCAGGGCACTCTTGTGCAAGAGATGAACATGATGATGTGTAGACCCATACCATCGGCAATTCTTTGATCATCTTGTGTAGTAATATATCTGGTTATCTCTTCCCGACGCCAGCGATGCTACAGCAAACCGCGGGCGTAACCGCTATAGCAATTAGAACTCTTCTTCGGACGAAGATGACTCAGAAGAAGAACAAAAACAAAACGACATTCATGTTGGCGATGATGTTGTGATCTACTACTACTCCTCCTCCTCGATCATATAATCCTCTGATGATGACAAGAATGACGAATCACCATCCGACGAAGGACCTGATGAAATGAAAGTGTCTTGGCCAGCACGTTTATTTGGAAGTGATGACGAAAGTAGTGATTTGTCATGTGCTCCCGAAACGGGCAGTGATGCATCTTATCTGACAGTGAGAGTAACGATGAACTAACAATCAGATGAAATCACTCTCATCAAAAGTAGCATCCGTAGGAAGAGCCGTTTTGAATGACATGGCCAAAGCGAGGGAACCTCAAAGCCTACCTTGATAATAGATGACCCGAAGCGGACATTGTCTCCTCAAAAAATAGCCGGAGTAGGAAACGCATTGTTGAAGACTTTTAAAGAATGCTCAATCATCTATTCACAAACCGGTCATGAGTGATGGGGAGAGGAAAAGATGTTTAATGGGCTTTGGCAGTAGTACACACCAAGGTGTCTAAGGATTAAGTTCAAAGTATACATGAAGACTCTAAAGAATTACATAGAGAAGAAAGGGGACTTCAAGGAGTCTTTCGTCACTTCTTCATTTGATTTTGAAGGAGGGACCGTTGGGAGCAAAGAAAGAGAAGAAAACGGCTAGTTAAGGATAAGGATTATAGGTCGCCTTTCACGAACTTGTTTCGGATTGGGAAAAGAATAAGAATGATAACGTTTGAAAATAATCTAGTGCACTCTTATCGCGGTCGTCTACTGGCGTTTTTGTTTTGCTGCTGTCTACAAACTTCATCTCCTTCCTCCTCAGAGCCTGCATCATCACATTACATCGGTTGGTTCTTTTTCGGATGTAATCTCACAGTAGCCCCATCTACCCTCTAGCAATGCATTAGATCATATCCTTTAAGCCAGTTGCAATCTTCGCAAGATGGGCATTACAGAGAAAATAGATCTCTAATACCATTGAATAGTGGTGCTAGTGCTGTTGGAGGTGCTCCATAAAAGGCGACGACTCTCCTAATATTTTAGGTCATCTCTTCTTGATGCTTGCCTCTTCAGATCAAAGCCAACGTAATTTCAATCCGAAGAAAGTATAGTGGATGGTGTATAGGCAATGCTAATTCTCTTGGAGAACTGCACTTTCCCCTCAAACCTGCTGCATGTTGCATGGTGTGATTTCATCTGATTGTTAGTGTCGTCGTTACTCTCACTGTCAGATAAGATGCATCACTGCCCGTTTCGGGAGCACATGACAAATCACTACTTTCGTCATCACTTCCAAATAAACGTGCTGGCCAAGACACTTTCATTTCATCAGGTCCTTCGTCGGATGGTGATTCGTCATTCTTGTCAGCATCAGAGGATTATATGATCGAGGAGGAGGAGTAGTAGTAGATCACAACATCATCGCCAACATGAATGTCGTTTTGTTTTTGTTCTTCTTCTGAGTCATCTTCGTCCGAAGAAGAGTTCTAATTGCTATAGCGGTTACGCCCGCGGTTGCTGTAGCATCGCTGGCGTCGGGAAGAGATAACCAGATATATTACTACACTAGATGATCAAAGAATTGCCGATGGTATGGGTCTACACATCATCATGTTCATCATCTTGCCCTGTGCATTATCTATTTGGCGAGAGAGAGTAGGGACAGTAGGGACAGTGAGTAGGGACAGTAGGGACAGTAGGTAGGGATAGTAGGGACAGTAGGGACAGTAGGGACAGTAGGGACAGTAGGGACAGTGAGTAGGGACAGTAGGGACAGTAGGGACAGTGAGTAGGGACAGTAGGGACAGTGACAGTCGTGTGTCATTCACTGTGCCACATGTGTTATAATGTGGCATGTCAAAACATGAATTACTGAAGGCCTCGCGTCATCGGGTGTCTTCCTGGTCCGTACTAGTCATATATATTAAAGATTAAAGGGCCACTGTCCGTCCGTCCGTCATTCCAAAAGGATTCCGACGTACGTGCCCCCAGTACCTACCGCCACCTACGTACATGGGCGCTACGTAGAGTTTTGGCGTTCGGGTTCGTCTGTGCATGCTCGCTCCGTGCTCATACCTGCTCTTGAGCTGCCAAGAAGCATTGTACAGTCCGGCTCTTCGCTTGCAACATGGTACAGGCACCCACCTACCACTTGTGACTCCAAGACTCTCCAAGCAGCAGCCTACCAGATTGACCGTGAAAACAAGATTTACGCACAAGGAAAGGAGAACCATGAACATATCAGATCACTCGATTTTGAATATAAATATTTGGAGACTGTATGTGTGGTAACAGTATTGTTACAAGCAGACAATCAGACAAGCAGATAGTACCGTAACACAAGTAACACACACCATCCTAACTACAACTCCGCAGGCTAGCTGAGCGCAGCGAAGCTAGTTAACATATATTTCTTGAGGCAAACATCGGGTTCGCAAAAATAATTCAGAAGGCCGGCAGAAGGAGGCCCACGAACATATTTGTAATGCCCACGCCGGCTGATGACGTCAGCCCCTAAAATCCAAAATCTCAAATCTCTGATTTCACTGACACATCAAAGACGCAACACAGTACAGCTGATCATGATGTTGCTTCCAAAGAAAAGTGCTCACACGCCACTAACAACATGAAATCCGCAGCACTCACCATCTTGCTCCTTTCTCTGGCAAAGGAGGCACTCGCCTTCTCGTCCATCTCATCATCCTCATCTCTACGATCAACCACAACTACCTCATCATCACCCCTCTTCGCCACAGCCAACAATGATGATGACAACTCCCTCTCCCGTCGTGACCTCTTCACTCAAACAATCAGCCTCACAGCCGCCGCCACCACCACCACACTCGGCCTCTTCTCCCCCCTCATCGCCACAGCAGCCGAGCCCGCATCAACCGTAGTAGTCGCCGGAGCAACCGGTCAAACCGGCCGTCGAGTCCTCGAACGTCTCGCCTCCCAACCCAACACCAGTGTCATCGCCGCAGTCCGCAATACCGACAAGGCATCCAAGTCACTCTCCGAATCCAGTAGCGCTATTAATTTAAGGGGTGGGCTTATTTTGACATGAGTGATTGAATTTGGAACGTGGATTGTATGTTGGAATTAGTATGACTTATTTTAGAGGCTTATTTTAGTGGGACTTAATTTTGGTGTTTTTAAGTATGTAGGGAGGAGGAAAAGGGGAAGGGAGAGCAAATCTTTTGCCAAAACTGATCACTCTTACTTTTGGTGCATTCTTTCATGATGATGGCGCCGACGGATATTACATTTATACCGGCAGGGAAGCTGTTCCTCCTGGTGTAACTCGTGTCCGCATCGATGAATCCGTCACAGTCATTCCTACAAATGCATTTCAAGGGAATCGTACCATCGAAGAAGTCAAATGTCATATTGGTGTCAAAACGGTTGAAGAAATAGCATTCTTTTGCTGCCGTTCTTTGAGACGAGTAATCATGCCGGGCGTCGAAGTTGTTGAGCGGTGGGCATTCTATGGTTGTAAAGCCCTGGCGGATGTTGAATGTGGCAAGCTGGAAATAATTGGAGAGCATGCATTCGCTTGCTGCAGATCTTTGAAGAGCATCGACCTGCCATCCGCCAAGATCGTTAAGGGGTGGGCATTCGCCAATTGTACAGCCCTTACGAACGTCAAATTTGGTAAGGAGCTGGAATCAATTGGAGTGGGGGCATTCGTTGACTGCACCTCTCTGGAAGGAACCACCATCCCATTGAAAGACATCATGATTACTGATGATAATATATTCCAAGGATGTAAAAATTTGAAGCAAGTTGATCTGGTTGAGGGAGGGAGAGTACATGAAATCATCGCCGCTTTACTATTGGAGGAATGGAAAATTGTCATGAAGGATAAAATTGATTCGATCAATCAGATTCTTCCTACTGCACCTGCTGGCAGTTATGATAATAATCATGGTGATGTGGGGGAAAAGGCCCGGGCAGTGCAATCGTGGATTTCATCAGTTCTCCACAAAATTATTCAGTACAAAGCACAGCATCGCCGCTATTTGAACGAGGCTGCTACTACACTCCAGCTTGCTTCACCAAACGATGTTGTGCTCGAGAATGTCCTCCCCTTCCTCAAATTGCCATCATACACGTTTGAGGGAGAGGATTAAGATGGGGGAGGAGGCGGGGGGAATGTTCAAATGCATTGGATACATTAGGAAGAGGAAAACAAGGCGTGCGGGGGGATGTAGTCCTTTGGTGTAGATCTATTGCTGCGTCGACGACTCCTAGCTTTGTCCGACTTTCTCAATTCCTCACTTCGAAGGGTGACGGGACACAGAGATTTTCCTGGTTTGGAAGTATGTTTGTCTTATCTTAAGCAATCATCATATCCAGAACTTAGATTTAGAAGTCTATCTACGAACTCGATGTATATAATAATAGAACAGCGCAAAGACTGGGCATTAATCGATAGAGAGGATTCCAAAACGCATCATATACAAGCCAGAGAGATCCATCCATCAGCGCAACATAGTTTGACCCTTTGCCCCTTGAGGTGATGGACAGACACGCTCGAGCACAATGCACTCAACGCTCTCCTCACCTTTCGGGTTGGAGTTTGTTGCTCCTCTCTGCTCATTCTTTTTTGGTTGTGTGGTCATCAACCAATGCACTCATCGTAGTCTGTGTGGGTTTCTCTTGGCATTGCTTGATGAATGAATAGATAGAATTTAGCGGCCCACTGCACTCCCCACCCTTTGACCAAACGGGCTCTCACGAAAACATCTTAAGATGTTCCCGTCTTGCAACTTGGGGTGTGGCCGCATCATAGATAACCCACACAGTTTCGGCACCCTACAACCACTCTCTGTTGTTGTCTCTTTTGGTGGAGTACATACCTCCACACCTAGTATCCTTTGAGTGCATGAAGACTGCAGAGAGATAAGAGTAACGACAAGAACCTCTATATACTTAAGTAGGTCCAGTGCTGCTTTGGGGGAGGCAGGGTTCGGGCAATTATGGTGCTCGGGACTTAATTTTGGGTTTTATGTCGTGGAAGAGGAAAAGGGGAAGGGAGAGAAAATCTTTTCACCCAACAACGCAACGAAACGAGAATGCGAAGAGCGAGGTCCAAAGTATTGTAGTAGCCAATTGTTAATTGTTGCATTCCTCTATGATGATGGCTGCCGACGAATGGTACATTTATTACGGCAGAGACGGCGAAGTTATTCCTCCCGAAGTAACTCGTGTCCGCATTCATGAATCCGTCACTGTCATTCCGGCAGCGGCATTTAGAGGAAATCGTAACATCGAAGAAGTCGCTTGTCATGATCGCGTCCAAAACAGTTGAAGCAGGGGCATTCCGTTTGTGCCCTTCTTTGAGGCGAGTAATCATGCCGGGCGTCGAAGAGGTTGAGGATGAGGCATTCTATTATTGTAAAGCCCTGACGGATGTTGAATGTGGCAAGCTGGAAAGAATTAGATACGGGGCATTCGCTGGCTGCCAATCTTTGAGGAGCATCGACCTGCCATCCGCCAAGATCGTTGAGAGCTTCGATTCAACTATTGTGAAGCCCTGACGAACATCAAATTTGGTGATAAGCTGGAATCAATTAGAAAGGCGGCATTCGTTCGACTGCACCTCTCTGGAACGAATCACCATCCCATTGAAAGATGGCATGAATATTGCTGACGATACATTCCAAGGATGTGAAAGTTTGAAGCGCGTTGATCTTGTTGAGGAAGCAGTGCTGCGTGACACCATCGACGCTTTACTATCGGAAGAATGGAGAAATGACATGAATGTAGAAATTGGTGCAATCAATCAGATTCTTCCCAATACACCTGCTGGGGATGGATTGTTTGATGTGGGGGGGAAAGCCCAAGCAGTGCAATTGTGGATTTCATCAGTTCTCCACAAAATTGTTCAGTACAAAGCACAGCATCACAGCTATTTGAACGAGTCTGCTACTACACTTCAGCATGCTTTGCATCAAGATATCGTGCTCAAGAATATCCTTCCTTTCCTCGAATTGCCATCATACACGTTTGAGGGAGAGGATTAGGAGGGGGGAGGAGGCGAGGGGATAGGACGAACAGGTGTGAGGCTTCGTCCTTGCTGATATTGTGAGGGCATTGCATTGAAATGGAAGCACAACGAAGTAACTAAGAATAGGACAATTGAAGAGAAACTTCATGTTACAATAGATTCTTAGACTTGCCCATCATAACAAGTACAATATTATATGAAGACATATCGACTCTTCGTTCGTTCCTATCTGTACACATCAAATTATGCACCAGATTTGCTGCCAGATGTGGGATACTTGGAGAATGATAATGGTTCATATTCTATTTGTCCAAGGACGCTGCCATGCGTATCAGACTATCTCTGTATCACACCCCTACTATTGGTTGCGGCGCAGCAAGCTTCTTGTCATGGTGCTGCTACTACTATATATTTTAGGTTGGCAAATATGCAGAGTAGGTAAGTATGGTAGGTCTGCTGTGAATTGGTCTAGTTTAGTATTCCACTGTCACATCATCCTCCGACGCCTGGTCAAACCGGCTCTGGAATGGTGGGTTGCTCCTTGCATTGCTTCATTCCGGCCTCGAAGTCGAGTATAGTATAAATAGTAAGGCGACTTTTGTTTCTTCCGTGGGCGATTGATTTGAATCGGTACTCGTGTCGATGCAAGAACTAACAGCTCTCCTCACGTCTCATGCATTCGTGGATCAAAGTCTTGATCTTACTTGTGCTCCTCCCCTACTCACGTCGGCAAATGACCATACCACAACAACAGTAACAAGAATAATGGCATCCTTCGACATCTCTCCACCTATATCCTTGAATGATGCAGAGAGTGGCAGTGGAGTGTCCGCATATGATGTGCTGAATGGCAAAGGAAATAGTATCAACAATACTACAGGCAACGTCAATTACCGTCGTTTGGTTTCTGCTAATAAGGTATGTACGCAATGTGAAGCAACGTAGCCATGTCTTGATGGTAATGCAAATATTTGTTTAGTGCTGGTGCGTTGAATCTCATCGGAGACACACGATTCTCTGGAAAATCTTAACGCTTTCTTGCTCTCCTAAATCTTATGCATAAATTCACTCTATCACCAGGATTTTTACGCGAGTTGTCAAGAGAATGATAAGAAGAAGATTTCCATAGTAAGTATTTCATCGTTGTAATGAGAGTCTATGCTGACACAAGCAGCGGGAAATGGAGGCATTGCATCCGTGTGCTGCTTGTCTTTGCTCTGCTCATGTCAGATGCTTATGCTTATGCTGAACAACTATATAGTCCTTTTATCTCACATGCTTCGTTTACTTCACTTATCACATGATTTATCGTCATCTTTCACAGGGCATTGTAACGGCTGTGCGAATGTTTCATGGACGATTCCTCGCTTACGACGACAGCAATATGATCTTCCGCGCGGATATTGGGGACGAGAAGGCCCGGTATAAGACTAGTCAGGCATTGAGGGACCGAAAGAGGAAGAATGAGGAGAGTAGTCTACCCGTGAGGATTGATACTTCACATTTCGACTGGACAAAGGAATTGCCACAAGAGTGGTACACGACCTATTCCTGTCGGGTATTGGAATCATTCCATGGCATAAACCATTCTAATTCCTCCATGGCAATGCCAACTGTAGATGCAGCACATCAGAATGAGAGTGAGAGGGAAAATTCCATCTCTACTTTTTCAATCTCACTTTTTTCTGACAGTCCCCCCTCTCAAGTATTAGAGTCGTTCCATGCACCACAAAACGAGAGGTGTAGTTCCATTTCCAATTTATCAGTTGGGACTGGCTTTGCTGAAGATTCCATTCGCATGACTTCCAGTGAAGCCTACCAAGAATTCATTGAGGACCCTGCTCTTGGCTATTAATATGATTGGTGTATAGTATTGAGAGGTGTAGAGGTGGTTTCTTGTGTCTGCGCTGTATCTGTATGGCATAGGCATAGAGTAAAATAAGGACAATTTTCGTCGTCAACCTTGTAGTCGTGCTAAAATGTAAAATAATATCTCGAGAGAGAGAGAGAGAGAGCCCAGCGTTACTTTTCACTTGGAAGAAGTTGTTGGGTAGCTTGCTCAGCGGTTTCATAACTTTTGTAGCGTGGGCAGTTTTCTGTCGGTAGGAGGTTTGTATCCACAACGGTACTCGATGGATCTAAATGTTCCCCACGATTTGAATTTGTGGTCTTGGGTTGGGGTCTACATCCACAGGAGGCAGGGTCTTGCGCGTTGGCCGGCCGGCGGCAACGGCAGCCATAAAAACATAATACACAAAAACAGAAATAGCGTAGGTACACGAAGGTGAATATAAAGTCGACGCATCAGCAGCAGCAGAAATCATGACATCACACATCCCCATATCATTAGATGATGCACTGAATGGCCGAGGAGTGTCCATATTTGATGTACTGAATGGTCAAGGAAATCATCTAAAGCAAACTAAGGGCAACGTCAATTACCGTCGTTTGGTTTCTGCTAATAAGGTAAGCATGCAATATGCGGCAACGTCACGTAAATGTCATGATGCTAGTCATTGTTTAGTGTTGGTTTGTTTGAATTTGAATCTTCCTCTGAAGACGCATAAAATCATACTTAACCATTACACATATTTGTTGCTCTTCCAATTCGTCTCCATTATTCAATAGGGCCTTTACATGAAATGTCAGGAGAGGGATAAGATTAAGATTTCCATGGTAAGTTGTTTTGTGACGAGAGAGTGCATTTCGTTAACACAAGTGCCGGGGAAAAATTGAGACAGTGGTCATCATGTGGTTGTAATATCTGTATCCGTATGCCTCTGCTCTGTTTCTGTCTCAGGTAATATGCTGCACTCATTTACTTTATTTGTAACTGCATCTCTCACACTCTCATACTTGTCGACTTTCCATGTTGTCATCATGTATCGATACCGATATGTCATCTTTCACAGGGCATTGTAGCGGCTGTGCACAAGAATGGCGGACGTTTCCTCGCTTATGACGGCAGCAAGAAAATTTTTTATGCTGAAGTTGGCGACAGTGGGGCCAGGGTAAAGACTAGTCAGGCACTGAGGGACGCAAAGAGTGTGCTACCTATTGGCATTCCTACTCTACATGTTGACAAGTCAAAGGAATTGCCGCAAGAGTCGTACTCGAACTATTCCTGTCGGGTATTGGCGTCATTCCTTGTCGAATATCATTCTAATTCCTTCCCAACAATGACAAGTGCAGATGCAGCACCGCAAAATGAGAGGGACAGTACAATCTCCGAGAGGGACAGTAGAATCTCTGCATTATCACTGGGGACCGTCGGCTTTTTCAGAACATTAATTTCTACTATCAATTCACTCTCGTGTTGGTTATTACCTGCAAAGCTCTTGCTGCAACAAATAATGATCACACGAGGTGAGTTTCCTGCATTTCTTTTCAATTTTCCAGTTGGATGTTGGAGTGGCAGTTTCCGCACCTACGCCTCACAGACGGTGGCTGGGCCACCTCTGTGATGCGCTGGATTGCTGCACTGCCTCTCCTGGAGGTAACTTGTACTAGTCTAGGTGGTAAACGGGCTAGTTGGCAAAAAAGGGAAACTTTACTAGGAAAGTCCACCCCCTTTTCTGCTCCCAATGGCTGAGTTGATCCTATCGGCAACTTCCTGTCCTTGCGGCAGTTGGTTGTCCTATCGGTCACCAGCTATTGGTCCCCATTGGCCACAGAGAAGAGTTGTAGGGTGGGTGGGTGGTTAATGCATCGGCACGAGTTGGTTGGGTGAAATGGTGTAGTCTGCGTTGAGCATTTTTTGGGCGAAATTGCGCATGATGGGTTCAGCCGTAAGGTGAAGGTAACGCAGCATTTCATCCGACCGCCAGCGGCCAAGAAGTTGAATGATATCGGTGTCCACTTTGGAGATGAGGAGCGCCATGGCACCGCCAGCTCGGAGGGAGCGGGCGGAGACCTCTTGGGCTGTGAAGCCCAGGCCAAAGCCGAGGAAGCGCACGGCGCAGCGCAGGTGGGAGGTGATATCCGATGGTTTGACGCTCTTGGTAGTGCCAGATGCAAGAAAGACCCGAGCCAGTGGAGTGTGGGGAGGGGCTTTATATGATCGAAGATGGAGGACACGCCGGATGATGGCGAGGGTTGGGCAGCAGTAGGGATCCCCGCTGCGGCCGAGTTTGATGACCTCATTTGGGACACCATTCTTTTGGGTGGTGAAGGTGAGGGAGGCGGAGCGAGCCATGAGGATTTCGCTATCGGAGGCGGTGTCGAGGTTGATGCGGGTGGGTCCAATGAAGAGTTGGACATCACCCAGGGTGAAAGGTGTAGTATCCGACGGTGAGTCGGTGTACTCACCAGGACGAAGGAGGAAGAAGAATGCAATGATGATCATGTCAACTACTGCTTCCAAGAAGGCTGAGTTTGGAGGGAGCTCTCTTGCCACAGCGCAAATGCGCCGGAGCACAGCAATAGGAATGGGCTTGACCCGAGTTGGTGGAGGGTCCGCCTTCTTCCAGGCTGCTATCATGCGCTGGATACGGAAGTCGATGCCACCCGCTGAGTTGGCCCGCGGGTCTGTTTTACCCACGGAGAGGTGCGTCTGTGCAACACTCCGTAAGTAATCTTCAGACGTTCGAGCCCGGACTGGATCTTTGTTGGCTGCAAGTTCTCCGGTACGAACAAGGACGAGGAAGACTTGAAGGATGGGAATTTTATCGCTGAAGGTTTCGAGAAAGGGGTCGAGGCCCATGTCATGGCAGAACTCTTCCCACTTGTTCCAGTGGGAGACGGTGTTGCGGGCTCGACCAGAACTGACGCCCTGGCGCACTGTTTCCGTTGCAATGCAGAGAGTATTCCTGAAATGAGCTGCGGTGGTGGAGTCCAAACTTGATAACCAGTGTTCTGTGGAAAGAGATGCGCGAGTTGTGAGTGAAGTTCTGGCCAGGACAAATGGAAATCACGTGAGAAAGCATCCGCCAAGAGATTGGATTTGCCAGGGAGGTAGTCAAACCGTGGCACGTAGCGATGGAAGCGTTGATGAAGGCCGAAGAGGCGTAGGAGGTACGCAGGCACAGAATCTGTTGTAGTACTTCCTTTCCGTTCCCAAAACGTTGTATTGAGATTGTCGCCCTTGCTCACCACAGTGCGCTCCCGGATGTCAAATGTTTGCGCCAAAGCTTCCAACTGAATGAGGCCTCCAGCACACTCTAAATCCGAGTTTGAAATGTCTCCATTGGGATTGTCCGACGACACAAGACGTTCCCTGACCCAATCTGGCCACTCAATCCTCCAAACTACGGGGACGTTGGCCTTCCAGTCACCCCGAGGTACAAGAGTGTCTGATGGAAACCAAACGCCACCTGCTCCTTTTCATGATGCATCGTGATCACCTTCTGCGCCGGGCAGTAGGGGGACAATCTCCTGTATTCTGGTAGGCCGAGCGGTGAGATCCTTTGCAATCCAACGGAAGTCATCGAGGGCATGACTTCCGGCGAACTCTGCAGAGAATTGATATTTATGGTGAGAAATCCGAGAAAGAGAGAGATTCGGACGTTACAATGATGTCCATCTAAGACTAAGACTGCCAAGAATTGATTGATTGTACTGTTATCGGTAGTATTCGAGAGGTGTGAAAAGGTGCTGCTGCGCTGTTAAACGGTATGGTAGTAAATTAAATGTTACTTTCGGAGATCTGTAGCCCCCATCACCATCACTATCTGATCTCCATCTATCCTCAACATATATGTATGTCAAATCACTATGACTATGAAAGTGGAACCCAGGCGTGGTTGGATGGTAGTTGGGGACATCGCTTTAGAGTGGCCATTGACAATATAATAGGAAGGGTATCACACACAAGCACGACAAGAAAGACAGGTGAAGGTGGGAATAAACTAGCTCATGACTCATGACAACTTTGTACAGAGAGCCCGATACTGAACTTTCTCTCTCCCAAGAAAACGGTTCAGACTGGCACTGGCAGGCACTGGGTCGTTGTATCGTGCAGCCACGTACTAAGAGTTCATGGTTAAACTACTCTTGATCTTACGTTTGCGTTGTGAGCGGCGGATCAACGACGCAGGTGTAGTTGCAACATAATATGATTCCTCCTCCATCTCAAAACAAAATGTTTACTGATCACAACAAAGCAAAAGTAGAAGGCAACAAACCCAAGGCCAGTGCTTACAATCAAATCACGGCTGCACTCCCCAAGGTATCCTTCAATAATGAAGTACTGAGTGGCCGCAGAAAAGCTCCAACCAACATAGAGAATAATGTTTATCCTAATAAAAAGGTAAAAGTGAATAACGACGCCAAGGTCGACAAACTTGACCACATCATAGCAACATCAATCAAGATTACGGCAATGGCACCCTCCTCCACTTCCACCTCCACCGCATCCACATCCTTAGACGGTGCATTGAACGACTGCGTTTCATCCGTAAATGATTCGGATGTGTTATGTGGCCGTGGAAAGGGGAAGCCGCACAACCATGTAGGCAACATCAATTACCGTGATTTAGTGGCTGCTAATAAGGTAAGTACTCCATATGCAGCCATAAATGTGACTTTAGCTGACATTCAAGTTCAAGTTCAAGTTGAGAACATAAACACTCACAAATCACTACACATGTTTGTTGCTCTTCTGATTCGTCTCCATAATATTCCATAGGATCTTTACTTGAGATGTCACGAGAGGGATAAGAAGAAGGTCTCCAGGGTAAGTTCTCGTGTTCGTTTTGATGAGACCGCATGTTCATGTTGATGTTGAGAGCAAGCTCCGTGTGTTGAAGAGGACATATGCAGCGAAGAGCCGAGACAGGTGCATCATGATGTTGTCGTATACTGTTCTACTGAATTAACCATATTATGATTACACAATGTCATCTCTTTCACAGGGCATCGTAGCTGCTGTGCGCAACAAAGGTGGGCGATTCCTCACTTATTATACTTATGACGAACGCAATGATATCATTTACGACGATATTGGGGACAAGAAGGCAAGTGCAAAGACTAGCCAGACTCTGAGGGATGCATTGAATAGGAATAAGAAAGCATCGAGGTTCGTAGTGAAGGACCAAAAGGAGAAGAAAGAGTTGAGTGCACCCGTGAGGATTGATACTTCAGTTGTTGACTGGACAAAAGAATTGCCCCAAGAGTGGTACACAGACTACTCCACTCAAGTGTTGGGGTCATTCCACGGCAAAAATCTCTCGAATTCCTCCATGATCATGCCTGCTACAGCTGCGGATGCAGCATCGGAAACAATCAAGAGGGAGAATTCCATTTCCTCTGATGCAGCATAACAAACAAAGAAGAAAAATGAGATGGAAATTCCATTTCCTCTTTTGCTTTTGCATCAGCCCTTCCTCTTCCTTTTATCGCACATTTTCCAACGAATCCTACCTTGACAATGCCAACTGCAGATACAAGTTCATCACAGATTGATAGAGAAGATTCCAATTTATCAAGTTCATCTGGAGCAAGTGGCTTATCTGGCTCATGTCGCTTGTCTTACACATTAGAAAACTTGTCACGAGTGACCGAGAGCCTATCTCCAGCTCCCACCACCGAAGACTTGGAAATTCTACCAAGCAAAATGAATATGAGAGAGGTTTGATGGTCAGTTATGGTCAAATAATGTACTTTGTTGTAGGGTAATGATAGTATAAATATTGATTAGTTCGGTTTTGGCCATCTTTGTGCGCCTTTGTTCTGTCAAAGCCTTCCTAATCCTAGCCTCCGTCCAAGAGTTGAGCGCCTTGAAGTGCTGCTCCTTTGCTTCTTCTATCTACATCGCCTCATCTATCGCCTCAGAAGCTGCAGAGTTGTTCATTCTCTTGCTACTTTCATCAACTGTGCATGCTTGCTTGGTCTTGTGTGTTGATCGGAGGTTGCTTGGTCTTGCCCTTCGGATAAGACAGGTGTCGTTTCTTGTAAAATCCCAAAGAACGGGTCCCGTTTCTCAAGGCCTGCTGTCCATTCAATCGCGCGCACGTGTCCCTGAACCAGCGCAGCTTGCAAAAAGGTCAAAAACCATGGGAGCCTCCCAACCGTAGGCAATCTCCTACCATTGCCAATTCCATCATGCACCCACACAATAGTTATATAGCTGCAGTGTAGTAGCCCTATAACAACAATACTCCAATTCAAAATGCTCGCAGCAGCAGCAGCCTCCCCCACACCACCAGGAAGCGGCATGAGATCCAGCAATACTCCCACTAACAATAGCCTCACCACCCCAAACAGCAATAACAATAGCAATACCCACAATGATTCATCGTCACGGCACAAATTCAAACGCAAAAGACGACATCCACGTTCACCGTATGGTGGTAATAAAAATAAGCAGAGGAGTTATTTTGGGAATAGCAGTGATGAAGAGGGGGAGGTCATTGAGCAGCAGCAATTATTACTCAAGTCACAACAACATCATCATCATGGCCCTCAATCTTCTTTTAATTTGGGTGGTCCAAATAATTCATTATCTCCTCATTCAAATAGCAACAATGATGGTAGTGCTAGCAGTGGGCAATTCAATTCCAGTAAAACATCCAACAACAGCAAACAGCCACCATCACAACTTACACTTAAAAACGAGAGCACCGTCCATCATCATCATCATCGAGGGATCAAATTCACTCCCCCTCCTCATCTTGTCGAAACTCAACCACAACCGAATCAACGAGTGGATCACAAAGAGGGGGGAAGGAATGTATCACTGCAGCAGCCACGTCAGCAACATAAGGAGGAGGGGGCAGTGCAAGAAAAGAAAGTGGGGGGAGAGCCTCCGTTGAAGAAAACGGTTTAAATCTTATGTCCCTTCGGTGGATGTGCCACCATCGACAAAAACTACTGCTACGGCTAATAATAATAATAGTGGAGGGGCAGTAAAGCTATTGAATGTGGGTGCCTCGACCAATCCTGTAGGAAAGGAGGTGCAGCCACCGCACAACAAGTGTGTATCAAGTGTGTCAAAAAATGCATCATTGACCACATCTCATACTACCACCAGTAATAACCACGGAGGGAAAAAGAATCATGCTACGGATAGGTTAAAAACAGGAGAGAATCAAGGTGGCACCCAAAAGATAGTGTCAAAGGCATCTCCGTCATTGTCTTCTTCTTCAGTCCATGATGCCACGGTGAATAATAAAGCGTCTTTTAAGAGGAGTGAAACGAATAGTGGAAGCGGTGGTGGCGATAGTGGAATGGGACCACCTCCAGATCGTAAAAGGGAGCTTGGTGGTGGTTATACTACCAATTATCATCCACAACAGCAACGGAGAGAGGAGCAGCCTCAGCAATGGAGGGAGAAGCCGCAGCAGAGGTATCAGGGTGCAGGAGGGAACAATAATAATGGGAATCAACCGTCTCAGCAGAAGAAGTGGACAAGTGGTGGCGAATCGGATGGTGCTCCGCCTGCGCAGGTGGCTAGTAAGGAGTATCCTCCACCACCACCGCAGCGTCATCAGACCAACCATAGCGGTAGTATTGGGCATCATGGCAGCACGAATGAGAATCGAAATTATGAAGTGGATTTCCGCGGTGGTGGTGGTGGTGGCAGTGTCAATGGCAAATATAATTCCCGTGCCAATGATAGTTACGGGGGAGATGGTGGTGGTGGTGGTGGAGATCATCGCTTTAATCGTAGATACAACAACAACAATGGTGGTGGTGCATTTGATGGTGTTATGCAACGCAGCAATAACAACAAAATGGAGGCACCTCCTCGACCGCACCAAGTACCACCCGAAGGATACGTTTGTCGTCTCTGTAATATCCCAGGACATTGGATTCAAGCTTGTCCAACCAAAGACAATGATGATCATCATCATCAGCGTCAAATGAACAACATCAACAACAACCCCGGTTTCAATCGTGGTATGCATCGCAATATCAACATGGAGGCACCCCCACATCATCATCACCATCAGCAACAGCAGCAATCTCATAATCCAATTCCACCAGAGGGTTATGTCTGTCGTCTCTGCAATATTCCTGGGCATTGGATTCAAGCCTGTCCTACCAAGGATATTATGGATCATCAACGTTATCAGAATACTACTGCCAAGGATGTGGATTATTATCAACGTCATCCAAATATGGGTAATAATAACAGCAATAACGGCAGCAGTCATTTCAATGGTGGTATGCATCGAAACAACATGGAAGGAGGACCCCGGGATCGGGAGCAGCATCAAATGCCCTCCAACTACAATAATGGTGGTAGCGGTGGTTCCTTTGATGGTGGAGGAATGCAACGAAGCAACAATAGTAATACAGTGGCACCTCCTCGACCACATCAAGTTCCGCCGGAAGGCTACGTTTGCCGTCTCTGTAATATTCCGGGACATTGGATTCAAGCTTGTCCGACAAACAGTAACATCAGCGGTGGATTCAATAATGGTATGCATCGGAATAACAACACGGAGGCACATCATCATCAACCACCAGAAGGCTACGTATGCCGTCTCTGCAATGTGCCCGGTCATTGGATTCAAGTTTGTCCATCGAAAAAGATGGATCAACGCCATTCGTCTACTTCGAATAAGGACAGTGGTAGTAGAGGTGACTATTCTCGACTTGCGGATACAGTTTCTTCCTCGGGTCCTCCTCCTCCTTCTGGTAGGATGGAACGACGGGTTCCTAATTATCGTGAGGAACCGTATCAGCCGCATCGTTTTCAAGAGCCGCTGCAGCACTTTGAGGAACGCCATCATTTCCAAGAGCAGGAGCAGCAGCAGCATCGTCATTATCAAGAGGAGGGCTATGAAAGACAGGTTGGGTTTGAAGGTCGTCAACTTGAGCAACCCCCTCGTAATAATTATCATGATGCACGTGGATTCGGTGAGGAGCAGCGATACGGTGGAGAGATGGATCATTTCGATAACAATGGTCACGGGGGTGCTCCGAATCATTGGGAGGAGTCTGATCAAAGAGGTGAACGAGAGTTTGGTAATGGTGGTGCCGAATGGAATCGTAATGAAGGACCTGTTAATAGTGGCAGCTTGCACTACAATCGAGGTGGTGATGGCATGATGGGTGGCCGAGGAGAACAGCGCGATTATCAGCAGTACCACCACCAAGAGCAGCATCAGGATCATTCACCACGTTGGCGTCAAGAGGAGGATCGATATGATCATGGTGGCAACAACGACATGGGTGAAGCTTATCATGACGACCATAACCATCCAAGCCGAAACCGTATTGATCATCAAGATCATTTTCAAGATGGGAATTATAATGAGCCCCCGCAGTCGCAGCCGTTTCGACATGAATCGGGAGGGTGGGATGAAGGCCGTCCTCCTTACAATGATTATGAGGAAGATCGGCAGTATCAGCAGCAACGAGAGTATCAGGTACACCCTCAATCGTCTGTGGACAGAACTGAAATCCCTCCTTCGTCTGCAACTCCCTTTGGCCAAGAATCAAGCTCATATCCACACTCGAAATTCTACGCAACTAGTAGCAACGATGTGCCTTCTACTTTGGTCGGTGATGGCGATGCCACGATTCATGATTTACGGAAGGGAGTGAGGGATGAGTCTACTTCACCCAAGGAGATGTCTCCTCCCACAGCTGCTCACAACGCCTCTACCGATAGTATCATTCGACAGAATCACATCCGTATTAAACTACCCAAGACTGCCTCTTCTGGATCCTTACGATCGTCTGCAAATGACCCGCCCACTCCCACTGGGACGAAAACGAAAAAGCTTAAATTGAGGATCACCTGTTCCCCACGTGCCGGGAAAGGTTCGCCCAGGGTGAAGGGTGTTGTGGCTGCCACTGAAGAAGGGGAGACGTCTAGTCCGCAGATCCAAAGCAGGGCTCAAGAGATTCTAGCCAAGGCACGTAATCGCACGAAGGCATCACCGTCTGCTGATAGTAAGACGATGGATGAGGAATATACTGGCAAAGATGAAGCGACGAGGCGTCCAGCAGTATTGAGCGAGTCTCCGGTATCCGTCCCCAGTGTGGAACAGTCCGAAAGATACGCTATGAATGCCGAGAAAGAATTGAAGGTGAAGGAATCATCCAAGTCTATGAAAAAATCCGCAACAAAGAAGCTTCGGCTACAGTCCAATCCGTCTGGCGCTACCCCAATTATGGCGACACCAAAGAAGCTTTCAAATAAGAGGAGAATTGTCCTCAAGGCTAGGAAGAAAGTTGCGGCCTCACAGCAGAAAGAGAAAGCATTTAATCTTGATGATATGGAGCGTGACAGCGACTCGGACAGTACCACAAGTACAAGTTCTAGTAGCAGTTCCTCCTCTTCGTCGTCGTCGAGTAGCAGCAGTTCTTCCTCATCGAGTTCGTCATCATCATCGTCATCTTCTTCTAGCGATTCTGACTCGTCTTCTGACGACGATAGTGTTGTTGGAGCAACGAAGAAGCGAGTGAAAACCAAGCGAGCAAAACCCAAGAAACCTGCCAAGTTGAAGGTCAGAGGAACAACAAAGCGGAAGTACAGACGAAAGTCCTCCACTGATGACTTTGTCGTAGCTCCTGCCCCTCCCAAAGAAAAGCCACTCACAGACGAGGAGGTTAGGAAGATCCTAGGCGAAGACTCTACTGCGTTTGGTGCCAACAACAATTCATGGGTACGACGTTCGAGCCGTCAACCATCTAAGTCCCAGCTGGATGCTCCCGGTGTGAAGGATCTTCTGGATAAGTTGAGGAACAATGACTCTGATATGGTGGTGCTGAAATTGAAGAAATATCTTAATGACTCGGATATCGCACCGATTGTTATGGATGCTACTCTTGATGCATTGGAAGAAAATACGAATTGCCAAGCTCTTTACATCCAGGTACGTCTACATTTGTTGTGTTGTGCACTCATACTTTTAGCTCTTTCCCTCCTCTCACACCTTTGCGCTCGTCTTTCAACTCTCTCGTAACAACTTTTCAGAATTTCAATAAAGCCATGAGAGATGATCAAATGATGCACCTTCTCCGTGTGCTCCAAACGCCCAAGAACCGCACGTGGTGCATAAACATTGGCGAGACCTATAACGTCTCTCATAAAACATGGACAAAATTCGCCAAGGGATTGAAGCATACCAACGTCACGCACATGTATGCAAGTGAACACACCATCACGCCGAAAATTAAGGATAGATTTCGTGATGTGATTCGTGAGAATCGATCCAAGCACAGGTTGCACATTGATCCTAATAACCTTGACGTCATTGTGCAGTGCACTCATTGTTGGTGGAACCCAATCAATGCGGGGGTGCTGCAGCCATACATTCGCAATAGTTCCTATTATCACATCTTATTTGAAAAGGAAACTTTGGGGCTCAAGGGGACAACTGATGGGAAAAATATTGACAAAATTTGATGTTACATTACACGAGAATCGACAGAGTAGAAGAATATATGTCTTGTTCATTGATGAAAAGAATCAGAACATCTCAAACTATACATGCCGTTTCATAATATATGCACGAGAAAAATAAATGAGATACATTATCACTATTACACTGTAGCACCAAGCACAAGCTCACTCCTCTCTCTTCTTTGTAAAGAATTTATAAATCTGGGATTTTAATGACAGGAATTTCAACAGCCTCCGGAAATTTGGTAACTATCGTGGCCAGAATCACAACCACCATTGAGAAGAATCCAATCCAATTTTGTTTGTATGGTGCCACGACCTCATCTCGCAGTTTTTCTTTTGACATTGTACCCTCCATTGCCTTCTTGTTCGTACAATACAAGTGTGTGGAGTAGCAGGACAGTGAGTAAAAAAAAACTCAAATGTGAGAATTATTACAATGAGAAAAATAATCATTACTGTGACCAATCCATCATCAAACCCACCTTGCGATTCTTGACAGCAATCCGTCTCTGCTTCTCCCTCTCAAAATCACCATCATCGATCCAATAATCCAATCCTGCTTCCACTGCATCTATCCTCCGAATCGGACGAACTTCCACCTCATCAGTTTCATCCACGAGGAAATTATTGTTGTTGGCGTCCTTGTTTTTTATTGCTGATTCCATGCGCTCACGTCGTTTATTTTTTCTCTGAGGGGCGTATGTATGTTGTGTCATGATTGTGGGCGGAAAAAATAAAATTTTGTCAGTGTTCCTACATGAAATATATGCGCATTTGAGTAGTAGCATCAAAATAATTCTCTATAATTACCTTTTTGAGCAGCCGCCTCGGCGGTTGCTGGGTAGAGAACAACGAGGTGTTGATGGTTTGACGTCTTCTGTTGCGACCAACAGCCGGCGCTGCAAACGCAGCATCCTTCCGCCAAGGAAGACCTTCGCTGAAGCCCAACAAAATGCTCAAGACGATGAAGACGGCCAATATATGAGAGGTCATGTTGCCGTCGATGCGAGAGGGTGATAATACTGGAGAGGAGCGAGCTATCTGGTTGATACTATCGTTGACATCCGTCCGGAAGAAATATGTACAAGTGGATAAAATTTGAGTGTAATTTTTACACCGGGCACAAAAGGCCCTGTTTACGGGGTAAATACTGCCTCCCGTGTGCCCGTTGGTGCCCTCCACACCGCCCACTTATCCTTGCGGCGTCGATCCGAAATGAAAGTAACTAGCAATACTCGACTAATATAATGAGTTACTGATAAACATGGTCCTACAATCCCTACATTAGCTTTAATAAGCTTCACCTGGATTCGTATAACAACCTCTTCATTGTTATTTGGTTTTTGAATGGGTTTGCATTGACATTCTAGTTCAGAAGGATCAGATCAACCAACAACCAAGCTCAATTACCACTGCTGCGCGATATAGTTCAGATAGCTTCGACCAGCGGCTCGAACGAAAGCTAAGAACCTGTGATAGCATGTCTTGAATGATGGCTGTAGCTGCAGGTTCGGTTATGAGGCTTGTGAGGTACACCACACAGGGATTCCGCAGGAGCCAAGAGTGGTACCTAGGGTGTGTCTCCGACCATACCAGGCAAAAATTGTGAGGCAATCAATGAAGATATTTGTAGGGTATCATCTCTGTTGCTATGGATAGGGGTGAAAAGTGATCTCCAATGGCTATCATAGATGCTCAATATGTTGGCAGATGTTGTGCCCCTCCTCCATTTCGCTTTATGATGACACTATGCTGAATCACACAGCTGAATCGGCTATTAATTGAAACACCATGACTATTCCGAGAATTGCGCATCATCATATGTGTGACATACATTGACTACTATCCTCCTACTCTACGCCCATATCATACCTCGTAAATTACATAAAACTACAGTCGCTGATGGTAGATTGTAGTAGTAGATCTAATGTAGTTGCAGATACATCTGTAGCATTGGTTATCACGAATTGCCGACTGCACCAATAGATTTGGCGTCTGAAACGGTTCGTGATAGTATCTTGTGCGTTTGTCGTGTCATATTGCTATGATTCATCGGGGTGTAATAATGCAGGCATGGGCAGGGCATGGGATATGGCATTTGCCTCAAACTATGGAGGATCTCATGCCTTACTCTGTTTCGTTCTATTGCGATATCTCATTCCCGTTGCTGCTACTACCACAGATAAATCAAGTTATGAGCGTCATTACCCATCCTATTCTCATCTCATGTTGTGTCGAATGATGGCTAAAAATCGCTGCCGCGCATGATGTAATGTAGCGGCCGATACGGAGCAGTGTATTGGTTATCGAGAACCGCCGACTAGACCTGTGAATTCTACGGGGTCAAGATTACATTGACGATGTGGTATGGTCTTTCAACGACATTAGATGATGATGTTGGCGGCAGGTCGATAGTATGGTATGTATGTAGTCCATTTCATCATCACGGCCGGCACGCACGGGTGCGATTTTTCAGGCAACGTCGCGTGGGCACTCCAGTGGGCTGTTCAGCTGCCGGTGTAAAAGTTACACTGGGAAATGAGGTAAAATTGTGTATTTTTACTCGCCGAGGCAGACGCTAACAAAGGCAGGAGATTTTGAGACAAATATATTTTTGTATTTCAAGAGTGGGTGTCTACGTGTGCTTCTGCTAAAATGGTCTTGAGGAGGAGAGATGCAGTCTGAACGGAGAGCTAGTTGCTGCAGGTAGTGGAGGGAATAGGAGCCCGTGATTACCGAGAATCCAAGAATACTGTATCACCGGGAATGAGGATCCACGCACCACAACTGAGGAAGTGAATTAGGTCACTTTCCAAGATCGATGTCGACGAACCTGCAGCAACAGCATTGGAAGAACGGTTGCGTATTGTCTGTGTGCCAGTGGGAAAGAGCGTACAACTTACCCCTTGCAACACTCTCAGGCATGGCATTAAATAGTTTTTCCCACCCACCCGACCCTGGGTTTACGTTGTGACACGTCACGCCTTTGAATAGTGAAGAAATCCATCGACCTTTGCGCGACGCGGCTGGCGAAAGACTCTAGGGAGCAGGAGTTTGGCACCTGTCTCCCTCTACCTCCAGCGGAGAGGATCTCGCCCCTCTTAGCCCTTCTTTGCAAAAAGGAGCTTCTTCGAATGTGGCCAAGATGTCGATGTAGCCTACAACCCGGACTGGCAAAGCGAGGATTTCTGATCTGACATTGGTATCCGTTCACGGCGAGGGTTGATAACCCCCAATCGTATTAGAATTATGTTTATTTTGACCCATCTTACCTTTGTTCTGACAGACAATCTCTCTTCCTTCCAGCTAAAGAGCGACGACGCAAAGACCAAAATTACACCGGGAAAGTACGCCGGATACTGAATTCCGCCGTAAATTACACCAGAATTTTGATTAAGTACAAGTAGATATAATGAACGACGATAATGAAATTGGGCTTAGAATATTTACAAAACACGGAAGTTGAAGCGGTCTGAGAAGGGAGTCCCGGTCCCGATGCCCAGTTGGGAGTTGGCGTGGACCTTTCCATCGTCGCGTGACGCTCACTCTCTCTATGTAGAAGGATATATGCCGTGAATTGCAACCGCTCATGGTATGGATAATTTTTCTGTCGCTGTCGTCTTTACTGCTCCCTACAACTACAAGCATACTTAGCAACCCATTTCAAAGGCATGACGTTCGAAGGGAAGGTCGAAGAAATAATGAGCGACTTTGCATCCAGAATTTGACTTAGTCATAATGCGACGCGTAGGTTCACTGATAGTCGACATAATTAAATTTCTGATGCTGTCTATAAAATATGAATCTGATATTTCTGGCTGAGCTCAGATTAAAGACCGTACGATAAAACAAATACCCAGCTGGTTCGTTTTAGGTAGACATCTAATCTGGTTCTGATTAACTTAGTATATAAATTAAATTCACATTCGCTGAGCTCACAGAGCCAGTTTGAATGATGATCGATTCGGATGATAGCCCAGGGTGGAGCTCATTCCCTTAGCATACAACAGGAAAATCTCTTCCTCGTCCTCGATCATGTGCTCTTTCAGGATCTTAGTGAATTTCATCACAGTTCTGCCATCTTCATCAACTTCCAAGGTTGCATCCACCAATGTCTGTTTGTGCTCAGGCATTTGTACCACCGCAGCGGTGTATTTACCATTGAGAGCATACTTGAGAGGTTGATGACCTGGTACACCCAGCACAGCTTCGCTGTTTTGCATTTGCCCATCTTTAGAAAAACCAATTCCAACCCACTCACCACTTCCGTCGCAGGTGAGCTCGACTGTTATGGTGAACCCATCGTTGACTCTGTAGGCTAGTGTACAGTCATCAGACACCTCAATAGTGCAGAAGTCCTGAGAACAACTAGATTCTGCAGTGGTAACTTCTGTATCTTTAGTGGGTAGCCATGTAGTGGGTGCATACGTATTAGTGGGTCGCCATGTAGTAGGTGCAAACGTAATAGTAGGTCCATATGAAGTGGGAGGTGAAGTTGACGCAACTGGAGCTGGTGTAGATCCTTTCGTTGGCGTTGAAGTGGGAGCCGTTGTAGATCCTTTCGTTGGCGATGAAGTGGGAGATGATGTTGGAGCCTTTGTCGTGGGAGGTGAAGTTGACGCAATTGGCGATGAAGTGGGAGCTTTTGTAGGTGTCTTTGTCGGGGAGAAAGTGGGAGGTGGTGTAGGTTCAACTGACTTGGATGGAAATAGACTCGGTTCAGATGATGGCTCACCCGACCTGGAAGTGACTATGGCCACTGGTGGAGACCCTTGGATAGAAGAAATTCCTGTAAAGCCTGAGAGTGCTGTAATCTCATCTGCCTGTAATATGGAAGCAGTGATTGATTCAGCATTCGAAGTCGAATCAATATCTGCAGACACGTCACCAGCCACTTGTAGAAGAGCCACTTTAGCCTCATCACACGCCTCCTCAGGAGAGCACAGCTCAGTAAAGGTAACCTCATACACAACTGTAACAGTATCCGACTGATGGTTACTCGTACGTCGTGTAACAGCCGACAAGACATCACCAAAAGTAGTGACTGCAACACTTGAGGCTCCTGGAACATAATTCTCAAGGTTGTCTGCAAGAAATGCATACATAGCATTCAGCTTGTTGGTGTCAAAACTATCGAAATCTACGCCAGGAAACAGCTTCTCCATGGTGACTTTCAAATGTCACCACGATTTTCCCTCCTAATAAACTAGTCGGTTTAAATGACGGTTCAGATGAGGGTCCAGCTGACTTGGATGGAGACAAACTCGGTTCTGACGATGGTTCAGCTGACATGGATGGAGACAAACTCGGTTCAGCTGAGGGGTTGTTGCTTGGCTCTGATGAAGGTTTGCCACTAACGCTTGGCTCCAACGACGGTTCTGATGATGGCTCAGCTGACTTGGATGGAGATAAACTCGGTTCAGCTGAGGGGTTGTTGCTTGGCTCTGATGAAGGTTTGCCACTAACGCTTGGCTCCAACGACGGCTCTGATGATGGTTCATCTGACTTGGACGGAGACAAACTCGGTGCAGCGCTCGACGTTGGAGAACTCGAAGGTGCGGAAATTTCTACGGGAGTATTACTTGGCGAACTTGAAGGTAGAGTTGATGGCTGCGACGAAGGTTCTCTCGGCTCACGCTTGGATGGACGACTCGAAGGCTGGCTTCCATCCATCGGTGAGCTGGACGGAGAACTTGAAGGCACACTAGATCTAGATTGTGGACTCACTGATGGACTGCAAGAACACCACTTGATCGGCGGTAGATGTGATTTGGATCCCTTGCCTGTTTTCGACTTGGAGCTCTTAGACTTTGAGCTCTTGCTAGAGCTGGAGCTCCATGAATCTACGCTCCACCAATCCCATGACTCCGACGATTCCTCCCAGCTCCAGTTGTCAGACTGCATTTTGAGTTTTTGTTTTTCATCACCATTCGACTTCTTCACCTTCTTATTGTTCTTGTTCGCCTCTGTTTCTGTGACAGCGAACTTTTCAGCAAGCGTGGTAAGATCTCTGATCAGCGGCTTCTCGGCAGACTCCCAATCATCTGATGGTGCCCACCAGTCTTCGCAAATGCATCCAAGGTGACCCCAGTCATGAGACGACTTCCAATCTTCATCATTTGCATGACCCCAATCATCCCAGCTACTGTTGTCGCCATTACTTTTGTGCAGCAAGCCATCTTTGCCATCCCTCTTCTTCTTCTTCTTCTTCTTGTCGTGTTTGTTTTCAACATTATTTTTCTTTTTTCGCTTCACAACACCTTCTTTTGTTTTGTTGGTATTCTCTTTCTCCCTTTTATCTTTCTCTGCACCATCGTCAACCTGTTCCTTCTTCTTCTTCTTCTTTTTGTCAGTATGGTTGCGGATGCGCTGCTTGGCGTCTCGCTTCATCCCGGATGATTCTTCTTTATTGTTAGTTCGGACCTTTATTCTATTATAGCGTTTGTTCTTCTTTTTCTGACCTCGTGCCAGATGACGATGCCTCCTCACTGTTGGACCGTCAACTACTTCATCTTGTGACACAGGAGAATGGAAATGGACAACTTCTGGAGGAGTTGCATGTCTATGGCGCTCACTCTTCTTGCGGTGGATTGAAAGACGATGCCGAGAGCTGCCAATGGAGGGTAGTAGTTGAACCTTTTCATCGGCAACGGCAACATTTGCGTAACATCCAACCGCTAAAAGGATGTATGCCGTGGCCGTGGCCGTGGATTGCAACCACTCGCGATGTGGATTCTTCGGCAGACGCCTCATTCTTCTGTAGCTGACCATTTTTGTTAAATAATTGAATAACTACTCCTTACCGAACACCCGATGTCTTGTGTCGGTCGAGTGTCGAGTGCATAAACGTTCAGAAGAAATGTTGAGACTGCGCAAACCCCAATATGTAAAATTTGCCCGCCGATTTTCCAATCTTGAAACCAGTGCGACACTCAAAAAGACGTTCACCGATCATCCTTGACGGGGCGACGGATATTTGAGGGGCGGGAGAGAGCCAGCACTTATGTACATGGATACGATGTAGATGAACAGTTGTGAGAGCGACCCGTACATAGTATTGCTGATAACCAATTGTAATTAAATTTCTCATATGAATCTGATACTGATATGTATGATATTTCTGACTGACGTTCGCCAAGCTCACATAGCCAGTTTGAATGATGATCGATTTGGATGATAGCCCAGGGTGGAGCTCATTCCCTTAGCATACAACAGGAAAATCTCTTCCTCGTCCTCAGTCATGTGTTCTTTCAGGATCTTAGTGAATTTCATAACAGTTCTTCCGTCTTCATCAACTTCCAAGGTTGCATCCATCAGCGTCTGTTTGTGCTCCGGCATTTGTATCACCGCGGCAGTGTATTTACCATTGAGAGCATACTTGAGAGGTTGATGACCCGGTACACCCAGCACAGCTTCGCTGTTTTGCATTTGCCCATCTTTAGAAAACCCAATTCCAACCCAATCATCACTTCCGTCGCAGGTGAGCTCGACAGTAATTGTGAACCCATCGTTGACTCTGTAGGCTAGTTTACATTCATCAGACACCTCGATAGTGCAGAAGTCCTGAGAACAACTAGATTCTGCAGTGGTTACTCCTGTATCTGTATTTTCTGAACTTGTTGTTGTCGGCCCATAGGTAGAAGTCAGAGGTGTTGGAAATGGTGTACCGAAAATTTTCGGTTCATCTGTAACTTCTGGATGACTGGTTAAGTCATTCCCTTCATTTGATGTGTACGGGGAGAGATAAGGTGTGGGAGAGTGTGTAGGGAATGCCTCCTCACCAATAGCCTCGGTTCGAGTATGATCGTCTTTTGTAGCATCCCTGCCAACCAGCTCATTGCTCCTTGTGGCTGGACCTGGTCGTGGCGTGCTGGGTGGATTGCTTGGAGCGCTGCTTGTGCTTGGTTGAGTAGACGGTGATAAACTTGGCTCGGAAGAGGGTTCGGCGCTGCGTGATGGTATTTCACTTGGTTCGTCACTTGGTTGACTGCTTTCACTTGGTGCGTCACTAGGTTGACTGCTTGGTTGAGTAGACGTAGACGGTGACAAACTCGGCTCGGAAGAAGGTTCTGCGCTGCGTGATGGTATTTCACTTGGTTCGTCACTTGGTTGACTGCTTTCACTTGGTGCGTCACTAGGTTGACTGCTTGGTTGAGTAGACGTAGACGGTGACAAACTCGGCTCGGAAGAAGGTTCTGCGCTGCGTGATGGTATTTCACTTGGTTCGTCACTTGGTGCGCTACTAGGTTGACTGCTTAGTGGAGTAGACGTAGACGGTGACAAACTCGGCTCGGAAGAAGGTTCTGCGCTGCGTGATGGTATTTCACTTGGTTCGTCACTTGGTTGACTGCTTTCACTTGGTGCGTCACTAGGTTGACTGCTTGGTTGAGTAGACGTAGACGGTGACAAACTCGGCTCGGAAGAAGGCTCTGCACTGCGTGATGGCATTTCACTCGGCTCCGAAGAAGGCTTAAAACTACTTGACGGCTCATTGCTCGGAGAGTCTGACGGCCTAAGACTATCTGTCGGGCGACTTGAAGGCTGACTTGACGGAGAACTTGAACTTGAAGGGGATGGACTCACTGATGGACTGCAAGGACACCATTTCGAACTCTTGCTCTTGCCTGTTTTCGACTTGGAACTCTTGGACTTTGAGCTCTTGCTAGAGCTCGAGCTCCATGAATCTACGCTCCACCAATCCCATGACTCCGACGATTCCTCCCAGCTCCAGTTGTCAGACTGCATTTTGAGTTTTTGCTTTTCATCACCATTCAACTTCTTCATCTTCTTATTGTTCTTGTTCGTCTCTGTTTCTGTGACAGCGAACTTTTCAGCAAGCGTGGTAAGATCTCTGATCAGCGGCTTATCAGCAGGCTCCCAATCATCGGGTGACGTTTCCCAATCTTCTGAGGTTGCCCACCAGTCTTCGCAAATGCATCCAAGGTGATCCCAGGCTGACTTCCAGTCTTCATCATCAGCATGACCCCAATCATCCCAGCTACTGTTGTCTCCATCATGTTTTTGCCGCAAGCCATCTTTGCCATCCCTCTTCTTCTTCTTCATCTTATCCCCAGCTCTCCCCTTTTTCTTCTTTTGTTGCACAGCGTCTTCCTTTGTTTTGTTGGTCTTCTCTTTCTTCCTCTTATCTTTCTCTGTTTCATCGTCCTTTTTCTTCTTGTCATGATTGCGATCCTTGTTGGAACCTCTCTTCACCTTGGATGAATCTTTATCCTTATCTCTATGACTCTTGTTGTCACTGCGTTTGTTCTTCTTTTTCTTCTGCTGATTACGAAGACTTCGCCTTGCCATTGGACCGTCATCTAATACATCTTCATGCGTACTATTACTGTCCTCTTCAGTGAACAATAATTGTTCCTCTGGCATCGGGTAGAATTTTTCTGATGACATGTGCCTATGGCGCTCACTCTTCTTGCGGTGAATTGAAAGACGATGCCGAGAGCCGCCACTAGAGAGTAGGAGTTTCTCTAACTTTTCATCGGCAGCAAGGACTGCATTTGCATAACATGCTACCACTAGGAAAATGCTAGAATGCAACCACGCATGACGTGGGTTCTTCCCACAAACAGCTTGTGAATTATTGATCTTCATCATCTTATCAGCCGGAGCTTTCATTTTTATAGACCGCTTATGTTGTTTGATGTTGTGCTGCGAAAGCCTGTCATTCAGGGGAGATGAGCCAACGGAGAGAACCAACTCTTTTTTATTTCGTGCTTCCAAAATTTGACCGCCGATTTTCTGTCTTGCTTTCGCTAAATGTTTACTTCTCTCTGCCCCTCTTCTCCCTACTCACATAAAGGAGCATAGGTACATCGCAAAGCAAGAAAAATAAACAGACGCGTTTCGCCCCGTTTCGCACTGAAATTTTGTACCCAATCTTGTGGCAGCATCATCCATTCACCAACAAAGGGAATAACTAAACAGTGGACCATACACTTTGTCTGCATTTAATAGTAGAAGTAATGAAGATTTCAACATTTGTTTTCGTAGGCAGCCTCCTCGCAATTAGCTTGGACAAGGCGCACAGTGACAACAACGATGTCAGCCAACAGCACAGAAAAGATGAGGAAGTGGTCAATGTGGATGAAATCATAGGCGAAACGTCGAAAGGCTCAATTCGAGCACAAAGAAGAAGTGATAGCGACACTGACGAGGACGTTGAACCAGTAGGTGAGGGGATTGAGGAGAGAGCCGGCCGACGAGGTGGCAGGAACAAGGATAACGACAAGGCTGATGTTTCAGATGGACAAGCCAAGAAGAACAAGCAGGATGGCAAGAGAGGTGGTCATAAGACCTCTGAGCAAAATGAGGACGACGAAAAGAGAGGTGGAGGAAGGGGTGGACGCCAAGCTGATAATAATGAGAAGTCCCAAGAGAAGAACGACGAAAAGAGAAGAGGAGGAAGAGGTGGACGGAACGCTGACAAGAATGACAAGTCTCAAGAGGAGACCGATGACAAGAGAGAAGGAGGAGGAGGTGGTGGTGGTGGTCGAGCACATAAACAGGACAAGGGAGAAAAAGCTACCAGCCAAAAGAATAGGGAGAAGAATAAGAGAGGCAACAGCCCTGGTGGAGACGAAGGTGCCAGTGGAAACCAGAAGAATCATCGTAACAACAAGAAGAACCGAACAGACAAGACAGGGAGAAAGTTCAGGAAGAAGTTGGATCATCAGGAAGCGGAGCAAGTGACTCACTCTGCTGGAGTTGTAGTGACACCATCTGAGTTGGTTGCTGGAGCCTCATTGCCTACTGAAGCAGAAATTAGACATGAGATGGAGGCGGAAATGAAGCATGAGATGAAGGCGGAGAAGAAACATGAGATGAAGGCAGAAAAGAAACATGAGATGATGAGAGAGAACAACATGATGGCCAAGAGTGAAAAGGAATCAGTGCACAACAATGCTGTTCCGACGGAAATGACTGTTGAAACTATGACTGTTGAAACTACAAACACTGTATCCAAGAGGAAGGAGAGACATGAGAAACCAGACAGAAGGCGGAATCATCCAAGGGGAGGGGAGCCGCCATCTGCTAATAATGATGGCGCTGGCAGGTTTGCAGTTCCATCGACTCTTAAACAGAAGACTCCTCCATCGACTACTGTCAATAAACAGAAGACTCAATCGACTACCAAACAGAGGACTCCTCCATCGACTAATAAACAGAAGACTCCGGGAACATCGACTACTAAGCAGAAGACTCCGGGAACTCAGCGTCTCAATGGGTTGGGAAGCAAGTCCGAAAAAACGGCACCTTAGAACATCAATCCGATCTGATTTTTATGTTGTCGTAGTTTAGAAGAAGAGATTAAAGAAGATAGATAATGCATTTAGATGGACATATTCAAAGAGTGGAGAATAACTTTATGAATTATTGCTCTGATTTTGTTGCCTATTGGTATGTACATAGTCGAAGTTGTCTCATTGATGCATGGCCAGCAACTATCAAGGCAATGTTGGTCAACCAACACTCCAATCTGTCACATACGACACCATTTCGGATGCCTATCTCCTCATTTCTCCGTCCATTTTGAGATCACCACCATCCAACTCCACGTAGAACATGATGTCGAGCACAAACTACCACTATTCAATCTGAAAACAAGCAACAACCTCAGCATCAACCATGGTAAAGACTTCTCTAATAGCCACAGTTGCTCTAGCAGCAATCAGTACAGTCACAGTCGTAGAGGCGTTCTCCACAACATGTCAATCATCACCACGGATCAATGCCCTCTCGGCATCAGTCACAAATAAGTGTGCATCAACGATGCCAATAAACTCGAGCACACGGCTAAACATGCAAGGTAGTGACATCAGCAGCAATCAATTGAGACGCAACAACAACAATAAAAACTCGGCATCACTATTCCCAATCAAATCATCACAACAACTCGCAACATCAGTCACCCACCTCATCCAACGTCTACGCAAATCATTCACCATCCTTCTAGCATCACTCACCATTCTCTTCTCCACTGCCTCATCATCCTCATCACACTTTGTTCCACATGCTCACGCTGCTGCATCCACCACCACTTCTGTAGTAACAAAGTCATGGACTCAAACACTAAACCCCTTCAAAACCAAATCCGCCAATGAAATGATTGACGAATACGTACGTGATCGATTATTCGCCGATGATGAATATGATCCAGTGGAATCTGCCTATCGTGAGGCTTATGCCGATGGACTTACTTCTTCTCCTTCTGCATCTGTAGATGGATCCACTGGTGCCTATCCAACCCTATTGGCAGAAACAGCCAGTACAGCCCTAGGACGCAAACAAGACATTTCCACCCTAGTCTCCGCTTCCAAAACAGGTGGGGGAGCCATGGGATCGGGAATAGACGCTGCCAAAAAAGACGGTATCACCGCCATACTCATCAAATCATCCGACTTTCTCCAACGTCGCCTCCGTGTCTCGGCATCTGCCTCGTATTATATCATTGCGGCTTCGGGGATTTTGAGTTTGTGTGTGTTGCCTACGACTATTGGGGTGATGTATCAGGGATTTCAGAGGTTGCAGATTGATAAGAGTGAGATGAAGATGTATGGGAAGATTGCGGATATGGATGCTACTAGTAAGAGGGTTACGGATGATGATGATGATGACGACGATGATGATGATGAGTAAGATGTTGATTGGAAGGAAGGAAGCCAAGATTACATGATCACTATTGATGAATGCTAAACTTGGACTGCACAAGGAATTAAGCTCATCTATTCGGGGTAAGGGGCATAGATAACAAAGTAAAACATGAGAAATGCTAAACGTACGAATTAGCTGCTTTGGGCTATACTTTGTACTGTTTACACTGCTGTCATCTAGTCGGCATTATCATCCACGTTATCCCCAGCACCAACACCCTCCACCGCCCGTTGACGTGGCTGCTGCGGTTGCTGCTCCTCTTCCTCCTCAGGATCAGCCCACTCATCCGGCTTCCAAGCTGGAATTAACGACATTACAAAACTAAGAATCAAGCAGAGAATATCATGAAAGAAACCTCCATTGTTGGGTCCACGACGGATGAGTGCTGGTATAGCAGCAGGTGCTGCTTGTTGTGGAACAGCCAAGGCAGGATTGGCACCAGCGATAATCCCAGCTATACCCCCACCATTGCCTGCATTTACTCCATTGTTGATATTTCCCCCTCCTTCCACAGCACCACCACCCTGCTCCTGACGTTGCTGCTGCTCCCCATCTCCTCCTCCTTCTTCCCCCACATCACCACCATCACCCCTCCCCAAATAAGCATTCATCAAAGCCTCCCTATCCACCCACAAAACCTGATAAAAGAACGACATCAAACCAACCTGAAACAAAAATGCAATCATGGATGCCACAACCAACGTGTGGACACGATGTCCTCTCCACCACCAGATTAGACTTTCGAGGAGTGTGTATAGGTAGGTCATTAGATCATCTTCTTCACCATTATTGTTGTTGTTATTGTTTCGTGCTGCACCATTGTTGTTAGTCTCATTCCGTCCAATCCTCCCAGAGAAAATCATCACCATAACCAACATTTTAATCAATGAACTCAAATCCACATGTTCAAATGCATTACGATTGATTGCCTCTTGACGTACATACGCGTAAATACGACCTGGTCCCGTGGAGAGAAGTAAGGTGCGTAGACGACGGGGGAGGGTTGGGATGGAGGTGAAGATGTTTGTTAGGAGGACTAGTAGTCCTTGATGTTGTGGTGCTGCTGCTTGTTGTTGTTGAGGGGGTAGTGGGGGAGGAGGTTGTTGAAGTAGTTGCTGTAATTCCAATTGTTGTTGAGGTGGTAGCGGATGTACTCCAGGTGGTAATGGAGGCATTTGCTGCTGTTGATGTTGTTGCACACCCTCCTGAGGAGGAGGCAAAGGTGGTTGTCCATGCAAATGATTATTATCCGCCCCACCAAAGTAGCCACCCATGCGTCCATACCCCTCATTGTTATACTGCTGCTGTTGTGGGTACTGCTGTTGTTGATAACGCAAACTGCCCACATCATGACCCAGCTGCACCATAATCTTATTCATTGCATCTAATCGATGTTGTATTTGTTCCATTTGAGATTGCTGCCGTTCAATAATTTCGAGTAGACGTTGCTCCATGTTGTTGCTGCTGTTGGTACTGCCACCACTGTCATTATTGGCACTAGATGCTGTTGAATTAGCAGTTGATTTAATTGACGTCTGCTGATTGTCATTAGTAGACAATTGAGAAGAAGCAGCAGTAGGTGACACCAATATTTTCAGTTTGGGTGTCGAAGGTGATTTGGGTGTAGCGTAATCACCAAATCCTAATTCGGTACTAATGCTAGTTGTTCTCTCCTTCTCTGCTCCTTCCTCCTTGTTATTATTCCTATCTTGCTCATTATCGTTATCATTGGAGGTAGGTAATAATTTGGGACGAATCTTCTTCTTTTCCTTCTTGACTCTTCGTTGGAGCGGTGGTGTTTCCCCTTTTGAATTCGCTGTTGGGTTTGCCACTGCCAAGACATCATTATTATTGACAGAAGGAGTGGACGGCGCTGCCACTTTAGATGATGAAGTGGCCAACTCTTTCAAAAATACGAGACTAGGGGGATCAAAGTCTTGAAGTAATAATCGAACATCAGTGGTTGCCCCTCCTGAAGATGGAGCTATGCAACATTTGGAGAGGTAGCTAACGAGTTCCTCTTCGTTGTTACCGTTGTTACTGTTAGACTTGTTGATTTCTTCTTCTTCTTTTTTCTCCTCAGGTGTTGGTGCAGACTCCTCTACATTCTCTGGCTTAGCAACGGCAGTGACAGATTCATCATTGGGCTGTTTTGCCATCGCTTCTTGATCACCCGAATTGTTATTGTTTTCGTCGTCTCCATTTTCGTCACGTCTTTGCTGTTGTTCAAGACGACGAAGGAAATTTTCGCGGGAGGCCGCCGCCGCTGCTGCCGACGAGGAAGACGGTGCCCCACCTGCCGGGGTGGAGTCATGCTGCTGCTGCTACTATTGCTCATGGCTCTTTTTATGAGTTCGAGTTCGAGTTCGGAGGTGGAAATCATCAACGCGACAAGGTTAGTACCGAGCGTGGTAATGGAATTTCGGAATCAATACAATTGAGTACCGGTGATCCTCATGGCAGAGATATATAAATCCAAGATGAAGTGCAGCACTCAGCTCTCAAGATGAGTTACATTGTACAATTGATCACGGTGCCTCATCTTCAAATCTAGCCTGGTTAGCTATGTATCATCGTATTCTTCATTGAATTGTTCGAGCTAGCTTCTATCTACTTTCGACTTATGCAAACAAATCCCTTATGAATCTTATATCTTATTTATCCACAATGCTTATGATCAATCAAAATTACACCAATGGGAATAGCACCCAAAATAATAGAAAACAACATGACGACTCGATCCCAACGAACCACCTTCATCGCAGGCTCCATACGAGGAATTGTCTCACAAGCAGCAGCATTGAGATATACTCCTCCACCCATTGCCAAGATCACACCCGTGGCTTGAGCACTTGCATTGCTTGCCAAAAAGATTACACCACCAAGCATGACGGACAACCCAGAGACAAAGTTGAGGAGTAGAGCCATTTTCACAGAAAGGCCTCCATACTGGGTGAGAATGACAAAGTCAGCCAGCTCTTGTGGGATTTCGTGAGCTAGGGTGACAAGCATGATGCCAATAGCTAGCTTTTGGGAGCAGGAACGGAAGGCGGCAGCGATGAAGAGTCCATCGGAGAAGTTATGGAAGCAATCTCCGAGGAGGATTGTTGCGCAGAGCATCTTGTTCACGACTGGTTTGACAACAACTGGAGCTTGTTGTTGGACTGCTTCGACGACAATTCCAGTCTCCGCATCAGCTTCAGCTTCGGGAACGACCCATCTTTAACAGCCTTCTCGTCACCCTGAGGTTGAGTCTGGATATCCTCATCGGAGATGTGGAAGAAGATGGAGAAGAAGAATGGGAGAAGGAAGCCCCCGAGGATGGAGCATCCGAACTTGGCTGCAATGACACCTTCTTCATCGCCATGTTCTTCGTGTCCATCTTGTAAATAACGATGTCCATGATCTGAGTGATCTTCATGGTCCGAGTGATCGTCGTGATCGCCATGGCCACCTCCAATATACATCAACGCCTCAGGGAAGATCAAAAAGACTGCTGTAGCAATCAAAGCTCCGACAGCAAATCCAGGAACAACAATATCCAACATTCGTCCGCCCTTGCCTGCAACAGCTCCAGGTGTTCCTGGAACGCCTCTATACTTGAGATATCCCTGTTGCACAGCTGGAATGACGAGGATTAGAACACCCGAAAAAGTCGCTAAATTGACCAGAAGTGTAGCTCCGATGACAGCGCCCCAGACATTGTTAACTGGTTTATTTTCGGCGTTCATGGTCTCTGCACCACTGTGGAGGTGTGCATCGTGATCCTCGTGCTGTAATGGATACAGGAGAGTCAATGTAGATGAGTTGATGACACTATAGGAGGATCAATATAATGCCTAAGATGGGAGAGTACCATACTTACATCGTCGTGGTCGTCATGATCGTCGTGGTCGTCATGATCAGCATGGTCATCTCCATGATCATCATGGTCGTGACCGGCATGATCATCTTCATGATCATCATGATGATCGATTGTCCCATGATCGTCGTGGTCGTCCTAAACACAAGATGATAGTCAAAGCAAAACATATGAGTTGTGAAGCACGAGTGGGCGAGAAGATATAAGAATGCACAAATTGGGAGCGAGCACGAATACTTACCTCGGCATGATCGTGGTGTTCATCCTAGGACAGATGAAGGGAAGAAGAAAATCAATGCAATGAATTCAATGACATGAGGGAGAGAAACGATTCATAAGATGTGAATGTGGCAATCTGCACTTACCTCGACATGATCTGTGAGTTCATCTTTGTGATCATCATGTCCCTCCTCATCTGTATGATCATGGTCGTCATGTGCTTCATGAACCTCTGCGGTGGCTGATGATTGGACCTCGGTTTCTTGAAGCAGCCTATTGTAGGACTTGTCATCATTGGCACGCCACGAAGAGGATGAGGAGGCTGGGTGCGGATTCGGTCCAGCCGTAGCGACGCCGACCGAATAGACGGGAGTTCCAGCAGCAGCAGCGACAGTGCAAAACGCTGGCAGGGCCCAGCTGATGAACATTCTCAGCTGTGTCTTCCGGGACATAATGCCCTTGATGCGGCAGTCTCCCACTTTGTTTTTACGGAGATTCATCATAGTATGTATCTCTTGCCTCACGCTTTTACTGACATTTTGGAGGGGAGCTTTGCAGGGACAGTTCGTGTGTTGATGAGTGGTCGGTGGCGTGTTCATCGAGGAAACAATCATTGTTTCTTCATTCCTTTGTAGATTTTCACTTGAAAAAGGTTACTATGCTCGTCATGTGTGTACCAATTCCTAACTTGAGATTCAAGGAATCCTTTTTCTCTCCAGATAAATTTAGACACCTTTTTTGAAAGTCTACTTTTATGAAAGCTTGCACGTGCCCGGCGCGTCACCAAAGATTTCTTCCTTGTTTGCATGACAGACGTCTTGTTGTGGGACTGTCCCCACAGACTAATAAGCAGAGTATACTCTACGCTTATCATTAACTGCTGCATTTATCTAATATTGTAGCAGACCCTACAAATTTTGTAATGAAAATCACTCAAAATCTATCACCACAATGAAACGCAAGATGGAAGAGACAAAGAAGATCCCCGTAACCGTCCTAACAGGCTTCCTTGGGTCTGGAAAGACCACCCTCCTCAACCACATCCTCAACGACAACACCCATGGCATGAAATTCGCCGTCATCGAGAATGAATTTGGTGAAATTGGCGTCGACGAAAAGATCATCCCGGAGGCGGTCGATGAGGAGGTGATTGAGGTGATGAACGGTTGCATCTGCTGCACCGTTCGAGGTGATCTTGTGGAGGCACTCAAGAGGCTTCATAAGCGGATGGATAAGTTTGATGGTGTCATCATCGAGACAACTGGCTTGGCTGACCCTGCACCCGTTGTTCAAACATTTTTTGTAGATGAAGGTGAGTATATCTTGTGTGTAGGCACTGAATTTCACTGGTGAAATCCTAGATCAACTGTTCACTGCAATACTTTTGTCAAATGTGCCTCACCATCATCTTCAAATTGTTGACTGACCCTGTTACGCTTTTGTGTACACTATTTTCAGACATTCCGACCATGTATTCTCTCGATTCGGTCATCACCGTTGTGGACGCCAAGGTGATCCTCGACAGGCTTGCCGAGGAGAAGCCCGAAGGAGTCGAAAACGAGGCTGTGGAGCAAGTATGCTTTGCCGACAAGATCCTCTTGAACAAGACAGACTTGGCGGATGAGACCAAGCTCAAGAAGATTGAAGGGGAGGTCCGCAAACTGAATCCTACTGCACCTATCCTACGCTGCATGCACTCCAATATCACCCCGAAGGAACTCCTCAATATCCGCGCTTTTGATTTGAAGCGTGTCTTGGACTTTGACCCCGAGTTCCTTGACCCTGATCAGGTGTGTTGATCTTTCCTGACGATTCAACTTTAATTTTGATGACATACATCTCACCCAACTCACTGTTAATTCTTTCATTGTAGGAACATGAGCACGACGCAACTGTCTCTTCAGTTTCATGCCGTATCAAGGGTAACGTGAATCAGCACATGCTATCACGATGGATTGGACGTCTCATTCAAGAAGATGGAGCCAACCTTTATCGCTACAAGGGCATCTTGGCCATCAAGGGAGTTGAAGAGAAGTTCATCTTCCAAGGCGTTGGTATGCTCTTCGACGGCAATATTAGTGACATGAAGTGGAAAGTGCCCGAGTCTGAACGTGAGAACATCTTCGTCTTTATCGGGAAAAACTTGGATCATCAATGGTTGAGGGATTGCTTTGAGGCTTGCATCGTAAGCGATCAGCTCCGTTTCAAGGTAGGAGACAAAGTCCAGGCGAATATCGGAGAGTACACAAACGGGACAATCAAGAAGCTTTGGGATGACGGCAACGCCTATCGTATTGAGCTTGATGATGCCGACAAGACCAATGTCTACGCTCCTATCGATGTAGACACTTACGTCAAGGCCCGCTAAAAAGATTGATCTCAAGGGTAGTAAATGTAACTGTGATCTCAAGGGTAGTAGTTGACATGCATGTTGCAATCTTGGTAGAGGGATAATAATATAAGTAATATTTGACTCAAAGTAATATTGCTGCTGCAGCAGATAGAATTAATTTCTCTCTGTCTCGATGGTTGGTCGGGATATGCAGTGCAGGAAAGTAAGGAATAAATGTACTTGGTTGGGCGTGACACGGGAGGCTGTAAGACTTATTGCGATACATACTGGCACAAATTAAGTGACACAATTTTAAGAAAAGAGGAGATACATCCAGAATCCCAGACTTCATTGGGCGGGTGTCATGAGTAGTAGCGGCCAACGCACCAATTCGACAGCGACATTCTCCTAACATCCGCCATGCAATCCCTCAAAGCCGAGGGCGACAAACTAGCCAAAGATCAGAAATGGTCCGCTGCAGCAAAGAAGTACAAAAAGGCCATCTCCATCGATGATGGATCCTCCGCTCGGGCATCGGCGGCCGTGTGGAGCAATCTGGCGTTGTGTTATGACAAATTGAAGGACATCGAAAATTATTTGGTCGCTGCTAAAAAATGTGTAGCGGCGGATTCGTCCTTCGCAAAGGGGTATATTAGACTTGCGAGGGCATATCACCTAAAATATCTTTTCGAAAAACAGAAGGAGGTGATCGAGGCAGCGCTGAGAATTCTTCCTGAAAATACGGACCTACAAGCCCAGTTGAAGATGGTCGAGCAAACTATTAAAATGCGGGCAGAATTGCAGGAGTTAGTAATTCAAGTCCCTCTTGAATCTCCTCTCCTTCTGGGCATGACCCCAGAGCTAGCTGAGATTACAGTGAACAATAATTCGCAGCGTACCAAATATCTCGCGTTGGAAAGGGGGCGTCTTCCGCCCATATCTTTAAAATACGAGGATTTGTCACAGTTTGATGAAGAAATTAGGCCTGTTCTTGGGGCATTATTCAATGAAGAGCTGATTGTCAAATGGTCGTGTGGTGCAAACCGATTAAGTGGATTGGTCAATGGAAGTATTACTTTGTCGATCGAAGGATATATCCCAAATGACCCAGTACCAATTAGATCCATTATCTTCTTCGAACAGACTGCTCACAATACTGCTAATAGAGGTATGATGATGAGCGTTAGAGGTGAAAATCACAAAATTGAGCGCGTCTTGTCTAGGGACTATGGGGGATCCATCGAGGCAGTCATGTTGCTTCGTTTCTTTCGTGAAGTAGGCGCAATAGTGGCAGATCTCCTCACGCAAGATTATTTCATTAATGTTGCGAATGTTGTCGCTCGACGTTTGCAACAGCTGAAACTGTACAAAGATAGTCTTGACCTCTGGCTAACCTGTTCTGATATTTGTCTGGGAAAGGAACACCAACATCCAGACAAATTCATTCTAAAAGTGGCGGATGAATTGCAAGCAAATAAGAGATACGAAGATGGTGCGAACCTTTATCTAGAATTGGCTTCAGATGGAGTATACACAGGGGAGCACACTCCAAAGGCAGTACTCCATGGTTATGCTGGTCAAGCTTTTGCTCGGGCAATGGACTACGTCAGCTCAGAAAGAGAATACATCGCATACTTTAGAGAATATGGCCCCAACTGGGAGTGGACGGACCCTCCTCAAAACGATCCTTCGATTCTATTGATGCACATGATGGGGATGTATAGTGAAGTAAACCAGGCGTTAGCTGCAGGACTTTACAACGATGAAGCTCACAAAAAGCTGGAAGAAGCTTGTGTCGTGCTCGCAGGTCTCCTAACTTGGGCAGGATGTATGTCCCCAAATTATCCTCATTTTGAGCAGTCACACATGGTGAAGCAGGCATTGAAACTACAATACAAGCAGAAGCAAGCAGCATTCAATGCTGTGTTTCGGGATGCGTTCATGGCTCCCAATGTCACAGAGTATCACAATCGCCTCAAAAATTGCCTTATTCTTGGCCTAGTCTACGAACCAATCGTTTGGCGAGACGGATCTGATGCGAAGGAAAAGTTTGTCAAGAAGCAAAAGGAACTAAACAAACAGTGCGCGCGGAGGTGGATTAGAGACAAATCAGGTATGGAGATATTTTTACAATTCTGCGCAGGATGTTCGATTGCCGAAAATGAGCAGAGTTTGAAGATGAAGCAATGTCCCTGCAAGATGGTATATTATTGTTCTGAGGCATGCCAAAGGAATCACTGGCCAATCCACAAGATATCCTGCAGCTGCAGCACGAAGAAGAAGGAGAAGAAATCAAATTAGGCAAGGGGTGGCCATTGGATGTTGTGGGGGGATCTTGATATCATGATCTTAGCAATAATTTATTTCGTCAGCACTGATCTGTATTTGACTTGCTCTTATTCTAACATGAGGCGGGGCAACAATTCTTGATCAAATATGGTACTACACTTCACCAGGCCCAGGCGTGATACACCCCATACTCCTTTTACTAGCAATCTTGACTCTCTTTATGATGTTACTGTTACCTCCCAAGAATCCTCCTCGCTCTCAGCGATTATCTCCTAGACTGGCTCATAATCATTAGTAGAATGGGGCGAGCAGGCCAGGCCCAACCTGGACAAGAGTAAACGCTCGACTGACGTGACAGTGACAGATGACCTCAACTCTCTCTCTCTCTCTCTCCTCTCTCAACCTGATCTGGTGATTACTTTGTATCTCACAAGGGTAGAATTTGACCCAGTGTGTCATACATAGAGCTTTGAGTGAGAGTATTCACTTTCTTTTATGTCGCCCTTGAATGCATGATTGATTTGAGTGCGTACAATATGTAGAGAAGGAGAATAATCTGCCTGGCTGTCGCGTCAGCGGAAGATTCAGTTTGTGCCAATATGTATCTGACACAATAAATGGTGACACACAAGAGGCAGGGAGCGCGCGGTGTGCAAGGAAAGTTAAGTACCGCTTCAACGCTATCATTACATGAGACGACATCTATCCACCAACGAGTGTGTCGCATCTCGGTGGGATACTTTGGGTTTATTGATGCCGGTTTCATCATTCTCAACGAAGGACTCAGTATATCAACTGACACGGCGCGGGCGGCTTTCCTTCTCACCTCCCTGCTGAATGACACGGCTTCTCAGTGTCGAAAAAAGATCTCCTGCAACATCTCTTAGGGATAGTATCCTGAAGAACATGCTTTTATTTCTCAAGTGTCCACGTTAAAATAAGCATGTTATCCGCACCAACCGTATCCGTATTCCGAAGGCACCATCAAGGCGACCGCTGTGGTGGCGTTTGTAGCAGTTCGTGCCATTCCTGTCTACCATAGCACATCAAGCCCCAAGTTCAAGGGTCAAGAAGTCGCATGCAAAGAATGATTAATGATGTCCGTGCGGGGTCCCGTGGTCGCCTCTCTCGTCGTCACCATCCGTCCTCGAAGAACTAACCTCTGTACTCAGTTGTTTGTTCTCTACGTGCTTATGCTTAATGTTGCTGCAGTGTGCTTCCAGGTCTCATTGCTATGGCTGTTCTCCAAAAAGTTATTGCTGAAGTGTACGGTGTTACCGAGATGTCTCCTCTCGCTACTATGCTCTGTGAAGATTTTGGACGTATGGTGACAGGTTCTCCACTTGGTGCAGCTTGTAAGTGGACGTAAAAGGGGGTTCTGACTGCAACTGTCATCTGCTTCTGGACTGTGTATTTCTCCTCTTGGAAGGCGTGGTTTGAATAAGCTGCCTTTTTCAGTGAGTAGTTCTGATTGTACGTGCGTGTCTTTTTTATTTGAGTTGCAGTGTTAAGGCCCGTTCCGCGGGTCTGTAAAAATAGCTGTATAATCGTGGTATTTTGCAGCTGTATAAAAATCTGTAAATTGGGGGAGAGGTCAAAGAACTGGCGGGTGCATGGTGTAGAATACAGCGCCTAAAAAGTTTGACAGCGACATAATAGTGGGCAGATTCGAGCCTATTTGGTCGCTGTTCAACAAAAATTGGTAGCTGGTATCACGATATTTAGCGCAGATACAGCTAACAAAATACAGACGATTTGATACAGCTATTTTAAGACCACGGGACGGGGCCTTAATTTATATCTGACTTCCACGCATCCGATCTCTTAACAGATGACGAATATCTAGGCGGAAATACACCGAACCGTGTTGTTATTTTGATTGTTATCAAGTTGGCCTCATTGTGGGCGTTGGAATATGGACCTGAGATTAGTATTCAAGAGGGCATATTGGCTGAGACGTTGAGCAAGGTGATCCCGACTCAAGAACACATCGGACAGTTCATGGCATTCTACGTCGCCCTGGATGGAGCATGCATGTATTTTGCACCTTACAAGTGAGTACAACATCTTACTTCTTTACGATCGTTTCAATATCAACATTTCAACGAAACGCTATATTAACAAAACTTGCCAATCTCTTCTTCCAATCAACAGGTATGCTGCTTTCTGGGGTTACGCTATTAACGATGAACTTCTTAGATTCTTGACGGTCGTCGCTGGCGAGGGTTTCATGATGATGGGTGCCTTCTGGTTTACTCTCCTCAGAGGTGAGCACGCCTGGAAAGCATACGGAGTGGCGGCACTTGTCTACTTTGGATGCACAGTTGATGTTGGTTTCATCAGCAAGACTGGGTGGTTCATAGGAGAGGCTGGAGTCTGGGTCGATTTGATACTCAGCTACATCACAATCATCACGGCGCAGCCCTGGACTATTTTCATGTAGAGTTGAATAGTGAAGCCGAAGCTGTTTGTCTGTCCTGATATTTGAATGAGAAGCATGTGTGAAGTGAATGAATTGAAATAAATGAAGCGCTCGATTTGAAGGTTGAGTTGATTGTAAAGATTCTGTTTAAATGAAATTACAACACTGATGATACAACAGATGTATGCAGCCTTCTCTAGCTCTAGCTCTAGAGAGCTAGTTCTAGTCCATGGCAGATGGCAGCCTACAACATATCACCTAAGCTGCCGCACCTAGCACTTACTGCTCCTAAGGTGTAAGCAGCGCCTTCTTGTTCATTTCATGCAGCCTCTTCACTCTTCTGCCGCACATGTATTGTAGCAGGTTTCACTGGCCGGCTGTTCAGTCCAGCATATATGCAGCGTCTTTATGCCGCACCAAGAACTTCAATACTGGTAGATATTACTTATTTGTAATTCAAAATTCATACTTACGCCACCATCACCAACAACTATGACTATGCTATCCAAGCTTCGGAGAAGTGAGGGCTGTAGTGTTCTTTGAGTTGAGGTAAGAGGTGGCGGCGCTGGAATTTTGCATCTTGTTGTGTTGTTTTTCAGACTAGTACATAGCATGTAAGGGTATTGTAAGGGTACATCAGTGAGCAGAAGAGGGCAGGGAGCAGGAGAGAGTGGTATGACATTTTACAGGAAAGCAGGTATGGCTGAACGTACACTAGAGTGACAGTAATGTGGAGTGGCACGTGCTTTTAATGTACATTGGAGCAGTTGTTATGGCTTAAGCGTCATTAGACAGTTTGTTATGGCTTAGCGAATACATTGGACAGTTTGTTAGTGGCTTAGCGTACATTGGACAGTTTGTTTATGGCTTAGCGTACATTAGAACAGATGGGCTTAACGTACATTAGACAGTTGGCATCATGTGAAGAGAAACCTCCCCTCCTCAAGCTCGAGCTCATAAATTTTAGAAAGCCAATATTATCACATCAAAAAAAGTCGTCTTCGTCTTCAGGTACTACCTGACTCATCCACAAACTCTTGTCCAAGGAAGTGAGGGCTGTCCAAGCTTGGAGAAGTGAGGGCTTGAAGTGTAATTTTTAGTTGAGGGAAGAGGTGGCCGCGTGGAAATTTGCATCTTGTTGTTGTTGGTTGTTTTCAGACTAGTACATTGCCTTAGGGTACTGTAAGGGTACACCGACGCTAAGTTAGGTACTCATCAAACATATCCAAGCTAGG
>JAHBBA010000048.1:0-50000 GCA_018806925.1 Skeletonema costatum | reverse complement strand
CCGCCAATCAATCTATTCGGAAAATATTTCTACCTCTAATCTCGGTAATTATGGGTCTATGCAATTTGTAAGGGCATTGGGCAGTTGGTTCGCAACTAGAGTGAACTGTTTATGGTTTTTCAACATGGAATTTATGGCCCAATGGTTGTTCTGGCCGGAACTCTATGTCGAATCGGGAGTTTGAAATGGAAGAAGCTTCGAATCGCTCGTTGAATGGGACATCGGTGATGATGGATGGCTTCTCTCACAAAATGGACTGAAGAGCATTGGATATCTTTGAAAGAACTTGATGTGAGATTAATAGTAAGGAGGGTTTTGGGCTTTGAGACAGGACTAAGACTGCACCAGTCACGAGAGATTGAACCTCTCATATGACTTTCTTTGCATTCGAGAGAGATCTTATAGATGTTACAAACAGCAGAATTGTTTAGTGAGCTCGTCTTTCCAATTGCTATTACTGATGAGGGGCTACAAACTTTGGGTGAGGGGGCAGCGAATCATAGCGAAGATCTCGCTTTAACAGGACAAAAATGATTCAATCACGGTGTCCAGGATGTGAGACTAATTTGTCAACTTCAGTTGCAATCTAGAGCTGTCCTTTTAGAAAAGCTACACCTCGGTTCTGTGCTATACTACACGAAGGGCTGCAAGCTTTGGCCTGAGGGGGCAGCGACAATCAATGCAAAGATCTCGATTTAAACAGGGAATGAATTCCAATCACGGCGTCAGGACTGAAATATTTGTCAACTTTCATTGCACACTGAGAGCTGTCGTTTAGAAAAAGCTAGGACCTCAGTTACGTGGGTATTGGTGATGATGGCGCAGAAGTCTTAGCCCGCGCTAATCGGCAATAAGGTCGTGAGATGCTTGCTTTGCACGTTGACGTCGAAAACGAAGACGAGATTGCAATTACTCCCGCAGGGTGGTCCGCGTTCTCCACAGCACTGTGTGATACTTCCAGTGTGAACAACACCTACCTCTCAAACCACACTATACAAGAATTCTGGGATGACAATGTTGAAGATTTTGATATTGATGAGATACTGTCCTATACTATACTCTCCAGCTGAACATGCAGCATCCACACATATGCTGCCAGATGCAAGATCCTCATGAACCATGCTCACCTCGACATGGCCCTCTCTTGCATGGGATTTGAAGTTCCTTCCCTTGGCGGTTAGTTGGTTCGAAGGAGCAAAGTCATGTATATCATTGTCATTTTTGACGCGGGCGCTCCTGATCATAGTAGGCTTATTGTAGAAGAATCGGAGTAAGTATTCCAGAGCAGGGTATTGACTACACTGTATGAATTTGTTTGAGGGGTGCCAAAGAAATTGCTGGAGAGACGTAATGAGTTGGCTTTGTGGCGACATATGACGATAAGGATTGCGATGATGGTCGAGAACGAACAACAAGAGGATCCGCAACGAGAAAGGAGACTCCATGATTATTTGAACAACGTGATGGAGAGTCACGCGGCTTGAGAAGAGAACAAGAGACTTAGGGGGGTCGTAGAGTCTTTAAGGAAGAGTTAGATGATTGGAGATGATTACATTATAGCACCTGCATTATTCAAAAAGATGGTGACGATAGAGACTAATACAAATATAACAATGCGCACGTTCACACATTCCAGTTGATAACATAGACAGAGACCAGAGACGCATGCTTTATTGAGTGAACTCTCCTCCGCTTGCTGCTGCCTTCTGAACCAACTGTAAATCTCTAAATTTCTCCTCAAGAGTCTGCTTCTGGTCACATGAGCCTACAATGAATCAACTCAGAGAAACAATACTTCGGTAATGAGGATGAGTATTTTCGTACTTAGAGTATCTCGAGGTTCAATATTGTGGCTTTGAGTACCGATCGGGTATGCGAGTACCGCAAGAGGTTTGACACTGTGGTGAAAAGACTAAGTACATTCAAGTTTCAGACCAAGAACAACATCGACGTTGTGGATATGACAACAACACCGCCCTACATTACGCATGCCGGTGGGTAAAGCATGAGATGATAACGCTGCTGCTGGAAGGCACGATGTCGTATCGGTGTCGAAACGGAATGCTCAGAAGAAGCTTCCTATTACTTTGGGATAGCGATGAGGTCATTGACAGAGATAGTGTCACATACAAAGAGATAGCCTTTCGCTACTGAAGGAATACCCTGAGACCATGATGAACTACATGTGAATATGAAATAGCAGCTAAGTCGTAAATGGAAATTAGCAAAAGTTTGGTCTTAGCACATACTTGGCTTTACTTTTTATAAGACACACAGAACACGTGCCAAGCGCAGCAGTGCTTCTCTAGCTCTCGTCTTCATACCGCTACCCTTTTCCTGATCATCCGTCATATCTTGCTGCAACAGCAACCGCTATAAACCATGGTCGTTGTGACTCCTCCATTCGAACAACATCTCCTTCATCCTCGGCTGCAGCTTCATCTGTGCGAGCATCGCTTTAGGTTGAACGATAAAGCTTCTCTAAACTCATGGATAGAAGTAGAAGGAAGTTTACATCTCGTCAAAGTCGTTTTTGGCTTTTCATTTTTCGAGATGACTTCGAGTATTTCGCTACGCACTACTCCTCACCACTCACCACTCACCACGCATCGTCACTCAATCCAAAAAACAACAAACAAAACCACATGGCGAAACAACTGAGCGGCTGGACACCCAAAACGGAACATCTGCTCCTCTACAATGGCGGTGGTGGATATGATATTATCGACCATGCATTGGAAGCTTCATTCCCAATGCATCTGCTACATGAACTACGTACCAATGGCTGGATCGGCGGTGACGACGAAAGTGGTGGTGATACGGCGAAGAAAGGACGGCTAGCTCCAGCTCGTACCGCTGCAGATGTCAATCTACAATCTCTCTTGGGAGGATTTCTTGATGTACGGACAACTCAGATAAGGGTACTAGCAGCAACGTTCGTGGAGATGAATCAGCCTTCATATCACGAGAGGAGCGATCTCAAATAGATTTTCCAGTAATTATCCATTTTTGCATCGTCTCATACGCTCTATTGAAATTACAGTCACCAAAGATGATACCATGCTTCAGCAGCACACTTTGAATTTGATACAAGTCAAACATCTGTGCAGCTAGCAAGATATTGTGGATGATGACAAATCTGGATATCCACGCCATTGCGATCGAGGAATGACATGTACACAAGAAGGCAATCACAACAATGCAGACGGACGAAGAGGGGAAGATGCACGATTACTGACATTTGTATACTATCTAACTCCATCTGATTGGGGATGAACAATTGGATAGGGGTGCTCTACGCATGTTCTCGCCGCAGCAAGATAATGCTAGCGAAGGAACAAACAATTATGATAGTTACTTTGATGTGACACCCCATTCAGGACGACTTGTTGTATTTCGTTCCGATGTGATGGAACATGAGGTTATGCCGAGTAAACGACGGTGAGAGAATTGCAATTACGGTGTGGTTGTATGGTCGACGAGTTAGAAGTGATGATGATAAGTTGTTGGTATCGTCGCTTGGGAAAGAAAGTGCAAGTAGAGGTGCAATCAGCGTCCCAGACACTGTTCTGCTGCCTCCACCACTGCCGATCGCCGGAGTCAGTCACTCAACAAGAAAGAGAAGCTACTATATTTGTTGCCATTTCCATCCTATCGTGATATTGAAACATTTCCTACCATCAAATCATTGATTGAGACTTCGAAGAATCCACAAAGGATCTACATCGGGGTAGTATTCCAGGTTGATACATCTTCCAATGAAGAAATTGAACAATTCACAAGTGGAAGCGACTATGCCTCATACTTCAAAAAGTGTCGATGGAATCCGCAGACAAACCTTCGAACAATCACTATTGACCATCGTCATGCCACGGGACCATGCTACGCACGTCATCTTGTCCAATCACTCCATCGTGGAGAAGACTACGTCCTTCAAATCGATTCGCACATGCGCTTCCGACCTGGCTGGGATGTGTACCTCATCCATCAGTTGAATCAATGTCACGACCCATCCATGTCAGTGCTGACTACCTACCCGCCCTAATTACGATCCTCCACATGGACCAGGTCCACATGCTGAGACTCGAGGTACGATTCTTGTACCGTGGAAGTTTGATGACAAGGATGGGATGTTGAGACAGAAGGGTCGGTTGATGAACAAAAGTACAAGTAGTAGCCAGAATAACAGCAACATTCCCTGTCTACTATTCGCGGGAGGATTCAACTTCTTCCAACCCTCACTACTAGAACTATGTCCCTACGATGGAAAGCTTCATGGGTTATTCTTTGGGAGAAGAAATATCCATGGCTGTACGTCTATTCACAAATGGGGTTGATCTTTATGCACCTCCTCAGACTGTTTGTTATCACATGTGGAAGCGCAACCCGTTGAGAAAGACGCAAGATATAGGTGGTGACAATGATGACAATGATTCTATCAATGCGTCTGATCCAACATCGGGGAGGGAAGCATCACTAAATATAGTACGAATGCAACTTCTTGGCATGGGGAGGGGTAATCGGAACTGTACGGACTGTGAAGCAATATGAGGAAGCACTTGGCGTTGACTTTGAGACACATGAAGTTATCAAAAGGGTGTGAAAATGCAGGCCTGGGACGACGAAGCATTTGTATCCTCTATTCAAGGTATTACTGGCGATGATGCTACTTCTAATGGTGGCAAGGAGGAGACGGCATTGCAGAGAATGACATGAGCACGGTAATGAGTCTCGTAAGCCAGTTCATGGGCAATGCATAGAAGAGGGACCATACACAATAATATGACAGCACCAGCTAATAAACAAGCTGGCTGCGGCGTTTTATATGACACAATAAAATCACTGATTGACAACTGAAAGTCTCTTTGAAATCTTGTATCTTAGACGGGACAAGCAATTCGTGGAAGCACTTGGCGTTGACTTTGAGACACATGAGTTATCAAAAGGGTGTGAAAATGCAGGCCTGGACGATGAAGCATTTGTATCCTCCAGTCAAGGCATTACTGGCGATGATGCTACGTTGAATGGTACCAATGATGAGGCTCGCATTGCAGAGAATGACATGAGCACGGTAATGAGTCTCGTAAGCCAGTTCATGGGCAATGCATAGAAGAGGGACCATACACAACGTGACAGCACCAGCTAATAAATAGGCTTGGCTGCGGTTAAAGATGCATAACGCAACACATAAATTCACTGATTTTCAACTGAAAGTCTCTCTGAATATCTTGCATCTTTAAACGGTACCAAGATATTATTCGACAAACAAACTTTGTAACACATTCACACTCGACCACGGTCACGGTCACACCCCATCCCACTATCCCCTTCTTTCTACTATCCCCTTCTTTATTGTTCAATACTTTTTAACTCTTCTGTTTGAACCTAAAGCTAAACACATACACCTACACTAAATAATAACTCGCAGTGTTGGAGATTTTCATCAATCCCCCATCTATCTACACAGATTGCATTTCATCATCATCTCCAAAAGCAGCAAACATCGGGGGCGCATTATTATTTGGGAGCCGGTGGTGGTGGTCCAGAATCATCATCTGCTTGCTTCGGTTCTTCATTCGTATCCAAACTCCCCAAATCCTCTTCCACATTATGTCCCTGCTGCCTTTGTTGTTGTTGAGTAGTAGGCGGAAACGGAGGAGGAGGAGGTGGTGGCAAATTATCCTCTACATCTCCCCCCCTGCCACCATTACCATTGGCTGCAGATTCCACAATTCGACAGCCCACTCCAGCCATGGCATACACAAAACACCGCAACAAGGTACATAATAAACGCAAATAATCCCATAATGCGCACCCACCCCCATGGTACAAATTGGAATCCTCATTGGCATTACACGTAATCGAATAATCGGGTACATTCCCCTGTTTGAAATACGTCAATGTGCATATTTGCCAGAATGGACGACAGAAACGTCAATCCCGAGAGAGTGAAGAATGTGGGTGGAATGGGAAGTGGAGTTGAGATTGAATCGAGCGCAGCATCCCTTTTTGATGCAGCAGGCCAAGTTGGCGATGGAGATGACTGTGACCATCCAGGTGGCACAGCCTCCGAATACTACTGCAGCAGCTGACAATCCCCTAGCTGCACCATCGACATAGAAGAATTCTGTATCGTCCGGAGCGTAGGACCAGCAACTGGATGTTTTGGGATTGTACCATCGAAATAATCCCAAATGAGTAATATCCGATTGATACGCTGCAGTGTTGCCATCCACGGCCCAATGCACAATTCCGAAACTACATGATAACATGGACACAAGCGAGAATATCAACCCCAGCAATGTCATTAGAGAGGCAAACACAAAATACGACTTGGAGTTGCGTGCCGCAATCATGGAGTCCAATTCTTCCTTGGAGGGGCCGTTGAGTGCCGAAAGTTCGATGTTGTCGTTCACGTTGGAGTTGGAAATGGCGATGGTGTCGGGCTGTGCGCTGTTTTGGGGGAGTTTTTTCCATGATTTGTTCACGGCCGTCCGCGGGGTTCGGTTTGTGTATTCGTGGGGTGGTTGACGACCCATTTTTGTCAAGTTATTGTTGTGTATTGTGTATTTATATTTGAGCAATTAAGTATCTAGTTTGTCGACGTATTATTTATTGTTGTTGTTGCTGTGATTCTGTTCCGATATTCCCCACAGATCTAACAGTTGGCTCGCTCGCTCGGTCAAAGTTGAGGTCAATTCCGAGAGTCGAGAGATGGATTGCGTCTTGTGGCTTGCTTTGGATGGTCATGTGGAAAGAAGGGCCTTTGTATTTCTGCAAGGGTTCTCATCAGTCGTTTAAATTTTAATGAGACGACAAGAAAACAACATTGATACTAATTCCTACCTACACCATTTATGGCGGAAAAGAACGAGACGCGAAATCCCTCCTACCAAAAATCCATTTCCTGCCAAATTTGTGCAGGGGGTTAGCTTTAGGGCTGCCCTCTTTTAATGATGATAATGCTAGGATAAAGTTAGATCTGTTCAAAATCAGTTAGAGGGCAACGTGTCATGCCCGCCCAACGGTCGCCACGTTGTTCATGCATCACATCAAGAATGAGCTCTTTCAACAACTCCGAGCAACACCAACCGCACCATGGCCGCCGTTAATTGAGCAACTTTCGACATTATAGTTGTCTCACACCTCTGCGATAACGCCTAGGGTCTCGACTGATTGACTACCAACTTGAATAGTTGTACTGATCGATTCATTGCTGCTGCCATCCATCATCGTGCCGCAGTCTGACGTTGCGAAGACTTGTGTAACGTGGCTTCGCTTCACATTTCAATCCATTGATAGATTTATCGGTGATCTCTGTTCCTCCGCCCTTTCATACTATTAATTGATCGACGGAAGGCAACTACAACAAACAACCGACAGCAAACAATACAGCAGATATACAGCAATAGGATAGGAAGATGGCCGACTCGCTCGTATTCGACTTTCCAGACCCGACACCCCACTTTGACTTTGACAATTTCAGCAATGGTGGTGGCAGCGCCGGAGGCCTCAGCTACAGCAGTCGAGAAGGAACAACACCTGCTTCCTCGTCCACGCCAACCACCACTACCAAAAAGACATCGTCTAAAAAGAGCCGTGCCCTCTTTAAATCTCGCTTCATGAACAAAGGCAAATAACAACAACAGTCAACAACAGCAACGGCCGGCCAGCCCCGTTCCAGCTCGGTCATCGCAACACATTCAAAATAATGGCGATGACAGTCCACTCAATAAAAGTATGGGCGATCAATCCGGAACTACCGCCACCACGGCCAGTATGAGTGTTGGCAGTTCCAATTTTTCGCCCAATCGATTGCAGTATGGGAATAAACACAATCACCACATGATTGGTCGGACTGCCAGCAGCGGTTCACCAAAATCTTCTGGTGCAAAAACAACATCAACAGCAGGAGTGGCACCACCACCGCCAACTAGCAATAACGGAAGGGAAAGTCCCAGATTTGAATTCAGTCTATTCGACGATCCCTCACCATCACCCAAGTCAGGCATAAGAAAAAGTTTACTATCCAATAAACCCAATCCCTACTCCAATCTAACCAATACCAACCTCTCCTCCACCAATACAACATCCAACCATCAACGAAATCACTCTGGAGACGGCAACAACCTCTACACCGCCTACGGTCTATCCAGTGATCGTACCGCTGCATCTGGATATATTTCCGAAGTGTCAGAATTTAGTTTTGATCGGGTTACTGTGACGACGGAGCGGACGGGATGAGTTCCAATGTTAGTTGGAACTTTATGGAGGGTAGTCAGCAGCAGCTTGGTGGTGGTGTATTGGGTGCATTGGGTAGCAGCAACAATGGTGGTGGTGGATCATCGAAACTTCAACCACCGGATATTGATAAGTTACTATTGGACGATGACTTGTTAAATGGACCAAATCATCATGACTCCAATGGAAATCGAATGAATGTGTTTACAGGTGAAATTCATGAGCGGTGTGATCAAAGTGTCATTTCGGAAATTAGTGAGGGGATTGATGGTCATGATGATAATGGTGGTGGGATGGATTTTATTAATTCGATATTGATGGAGAAGTATGAGGATGGGGATGTGGTGCATCATCATCAACATCATCAACAGCAGTATCAGATGCAGGAGGGTGATGGAAAGGGGGTGGGACGTCGTCCTTCTAGTCCAACGCAGCAGCAGCTTGCTTCTGGTAGTAACAATAGAAGCACTGCTGCTGCTGCCCGTACCAACCAGTACAACACCACTACGAAAGCAAAGCAGCAACAACAACAACACCATTAGCACCGTGTCCACCTCCGGCAACAATAGTGGTGGAGGCTTGTCATCTGTTGAATCCGCCTACGGCAATTACAAACAGCAACAACAACGTACAACCACAAACACCAAAAAGAAGACTGAAAATCGATCACTACTAAAAGCCATCATGGAAGACATTCAATTCTGTGGAATGTACTTTTGTGGACTTGATACTACCGTCGAAGATGATGGGCAGTTGACGGATAATAAAAGAGATGGATCTCCGAGTAAGAAGGCTAGGGCGAAGGAGATGGATAGTACGTTTTTGGGCAAGTTTGTCAAGTGTGCTACTTGTGGACCGGATTCGTGATCATCATCTTACTGTTGATAGAGTCATTGATAGAGAGAATAGAATATATCGAGTTGAAGTGGGTAGGTGGAGAGAGAGGTGCAAGATGTAAACGGGGATATGACGTTCATACATCTATTTTAATGTATAATATGCATGTTGTTGACGTGATAAATTATGTCTCTCATGTGCGAGATGGATAGTTATACTCAAACGCTCTAGATGTTTCTCTCATTGTCGACCGACGAAGACAAGTGGATCATCAATTCAGAGGGACACACCCTTGGAAGGAGCTTGCGGCACACTCTGCAATGCCAAGTACGACAGAGCTACCATAGCATGAAGATGCTGAACAAACAGAAGACACGACATGATGGACTGTATGAATAGCCCTATCCTCTGTTGAAAGAGTACATAAGCATAAGTTGCATGGTAGGAAATAAAGGCAACTAGCGTAAATTGTTGCATGGTAGGAAATAAAGGCAACTAGTTCTTAATTTACAGTACTTTTTGTACATTTCCTTGATGATATGTGCATTCTTTTTGACTTGTGTCGGCTTTCTACTATTACGGCATCTGGCACCTCGAGGTCTCTCTCAGGTGAAGGGGATTGACCACAGCTGAATGCTTAATGATGACGAGCTGCACCAAAGTTCAGACGCTGCGTCGATGAAATGGCCGAGGCTTTAAATTGATCGGACCAAATGGATGATCATTGGCGTTTGATAGCCGCAACCGAGGCTGCAGCTTGATCGGATCTTGATGATCATTCTCTGATAGGCTCGGGAAGACAGGAGGCTGAGGTGGAGTAAGGAAGAATCCATCAACCTTCATCGGAGAGCTGCTCTCGGAGAGATCTATTTCTGCGAAGAAGGAATCTAATGCTAATGAAGGTGCTGACATGCGATGGCCACTAGTCGACGAGGAAAGTGCCGAAAGAAGTGCTCTGCTGCTGGACCTGGTTGGAGGAGGAGGGCACATCATCGAGGTGGTCTCTTCAATCGTCTTTCGCTTGGGTGTATTGAACATGTTGCTTGTCTACTAACGGTGGATTCAGAGTGCAGGTCACGTAGTAAGAAGTACTGAAAGCCTTGGTAGCTGAGAAATAATTTATGAGAGGGCGGGATGGAGAGTTCTTTTTTGATGTGGAAAAATGCTGCTTTTGCTGATGCAGGACCTGTATCGCTAAATGGGTGCCGGAGACGATCGGTGATTGTTCTTACCTCTATCTTACCTCGCCAACCAAGGATGAACTGGTACTCAACTTATCTTGGATTACTCAGGGAAAAAGAGAGGAGAAGAAAAGGAACACTCTCTGTCCGATCCTGTCCAACTTTTCTGTCCAACTTTTGCCCAACTCTTTTGTCCAACCAACTCTTTTGTCCAACTCATTTTCTTTCTATCTTGAGCCCTCCTTCTGTCTCTTTGTTGGCAAACATTGTTTCGGAGGGGCACTCTGTCCACAATCATCGCATAAATTGTCATCATCGCATAAATTATCATCGGCAGAAGTAGAACAAGCTATTGCTCAGTCATTACTCAAACCATTCAAATGCAGACTCAAATTCCAAGCGGTGCTCACAACGACGAGGAGGCATTTCAGCCGCCCGAAATGAACCTTGCGAACGAGGCTGATGAAAATAATGATGAAGCTGAAGCTGATGTGGAACCAAAGATATGGATATTGGTCTTCGAACAAGAACAAATGCCTCGCTGCTCTTATTCTTGCAGCTACTATCATCTGCGTACTCGCTGCTGGCGGTAGCATCAAGACGGCGTATGACAGCAAGAGATCTAATGCGGTTGGTCTTGAGACCGCATATGGTAACTATGGACCAGTCACTGCTACAAGTGCCAAGTCTTCAAAGACTCCGAAGTCCTCCTCAAAGGCACCAAAGAGCAAGTCATCAAAGGCTCCAAAGAGCAAGTCATCAAAGGCTCCAAAGAGCAAGTCATCAAAGGCTCCGACCTCTGCTCCTGTCGCAAGGTAGGAGGTAGGCTAACGAAACAATGGAATGATAGCTGTTCACATACATGTTGTAATATCATAATTATTAGGTCAATTTAACACAGATTTATGTATTCAATTCTTTTAATCCGTGCTATCATTACCGAAGACAAGCAGCCGGGCGGGCGTCCTATGTCTGGCTCTTTTTCTTTCTTTCTTTCTTAGGTTCCCGCCATGTCAAATTTTGTCGCCTAAAATTGTTTTGGCACCAAAAATTCCAAAATGTTGAGCCCCACTACCTTGCCTCTCTGTAGGTTCTCACTACGCAAGCATTGCATACATATAATAGAAAGAAGTTGAATACAAGCTATTGCACATTAGTTACTCAAACCATTCTAATGCAGACTCAAATTTCTAGCGGTGCTCACAACGATGAGGAGGCATTCCAGTCGGCCGAAATGAACTCTGCTGTAGACAATGAACAATGATGGGTCTACTTCCAAGAGAGTTCACCACTAGTGATGCTGATGATGACGACGATGGAAAATAATGATGAAGCTGAAGCTGATGTGGAACCAAGATATGGGTATTGGTCTTCGAACAAGAACAAATGCCTCGCTGCTCTTATTGTGGTGACTGCTGTAGTCTGCATATTTGCTGTTGGCAGTGGCATCAAGACGGCGTATGACAGCAAGAGATCTAATGCGGTTGGTGTTGCGACCACATATGGTAACTATGGACCAGCCGCTGCTACAAGTGCCACCAAGGCTCCAACGAGCAAGTCTTCAAAAGGCTCCAAAGACTCCGAAGTCAAAGGCACCAAAGAGCAAGTCATCAAAGGCTCCAAAGAGCAAGTCATCAAAGGCACCGACCTCTGCTCCTGTCCGTGCTCCTGTCTCAAGAGGTAGGCAAATGTAACACTGAATGAAACGATGTATGGCTGTTTACATACACGTTGTATTATCAAAATTATTGAGTCAGTTGTTCATGACTTCCGAAGCAATTACCTGGATTCAATCTTTCTTCGTAGTTCGTAGCATTTGTGTAGATGACCAATAATCACACATAACAAGAAGAAGAAGATTAATTGTAATTCCAAACTAAGTAAACAATGTATCCCTATCCCTTTATCCATGATTTACCCTTTGGTTTCTCCTTCTTCTCCCCCTTCAATTCCTTCCCAGCCAAAATCATTTGTTCCGAAGCATACACCATTCGCTGAGCTGACAACTTTCCATCCTCACTCTCCTCATCCAACACTTCCACAGTCATGGATAGCAACAACAACGCCTCCCCAGTCGATATTAAATGCCCCGCAATCACATCCAACGACTCCTTCTGTAATATCGACGCACCAACCTCTTCTAACCACAAAGACGCCTGCTTCATCGGCACAATCATCTTGCCAATCTTGTCCTTCAAGACAGTATTCCCATCTACTTCACTCTCCTCCACCGCTCTGGTCAATTTATCCGTCCCCTCTCGTAAACAATCACTCCCCTCACGTAATTCATCAATTACCAACTCAGTCGCAGTCTTCATACGAGCCGATGCACCAGCTTGAGCGAGACAATCTCCACAGTTGCGAATGTTGGCTCCTGCCGCCGAGAGTCCTCCGCCGTATAGATCTAGTTTGGAGGTTAGGTCGATTAGGAGTTCGCCGGAGCGGGCTAGGGCTTTGCCGGAGTCCATTAGGGGGAGTGCTGCTGGTTTTAGGGAGTATAGTTGTGTTGTTGTTTGTTGTTGTTGCTGAGTTGTGTATTGTTTGATTTGTGTGGATTGTTGATGATGATGATGTGTTGTCATGATGGCATTATTATTAGTTGGTGGTGCAAAGGCTTGAATGAGAGTTGCAAGACTGAGGAGCTGTATGCTGCAGCCGAGTGCTATCGTTACCGACTTCATCTCGTTGTTGATGTTGATCTATCGTATATATGATGCCAATTGATAATATTGATCCTATTGTGGTGTAGTGTATTTCAAGCAGTGATAGTATTGATCTGCGATCTGCTTTTATCTGCAAGAAGTGAAATGCTGTGTTGTGGCAGAGTTGTGGTGCTAGCATTATTTTTGCTAGCAAGCTTCGTACGTCGGTCGGTCATTCTGCACTCGTTCATCGTCAATACTACTGCTTAAGAGGTACACAAGAACACATGTGAGATGACTTGCTATATGCACATGCTGGTGCGGCGATTGATGGGCATCTATTATCATGGTGATGGCTGTCGGAGGTCGGCTCGGAGGTACTTTTGATGAGATGGAATCTTTTTGCTGTCGCATCGCCATCAACAATCTTGGCGCAATATTTAGCGGTAGCCAAAAAATTTGGCAACCGCTCAGAAGCTATCAGTGCAACGACCATGTTGCATTATATCTTTTGATATCTTGCCTTCTAGGCGGCCAATGAGGTCGATGAGTGGCGTTTTGGAAAGCTCTCACCAAGCTCTATCGATTAGGCGTATAATCAGCCTGATTGGACGACTTTTATTCAATCGTCTCGGTCAGAAAGGGGGTTAGAAAGTGACTGGCAGCTTCAAAATCGGGCCGACAGCCAGAATTTTACAGCACATGTCAAAATAATCAATATTGACGATATGACCACCAATCGAAAGCTCTTTTCAAGCTCTATCGATTAGTACCATCATCACTACCAAAATATTCGCAGCTTCGCCCAAGGGGCTCGCAAAACACACTTTTTGACGAGCGGATGTGACACGACAATCAAGTGCAATAAGATCCATCAAGACACTTCTCGCAATGCCACTAAAATCCACAATAATCTAAACGCAGCTTCGCCCGGGGGGCTCGCCTACGACTGAGACTAAGAACGCTTCGCTGAAGACACTTCCACTTAATGCAGTAAGATCAATGATAGTAGTTACGCATGGGCTCTACAAACACACTTCACGTCGATCAGGTGCAACATGATGGGTTGGCACGTGTACCGTCCACCATCCACTACTATCATCATCATATCATTCATCACCATCACATTGGCTCCCCTCCCTGCGGTCGGCTCGCTTCCTCCTCCTCCACTAGCAGCAGCAACAACAGTAACCAACTACTCCTCCTCCACTGCTCTCCTCCTCTGCTCAACGTAACAATCATCGGTATCGTCATCAACTTGTTGCTGCTGCTGGAGGAGGAGGAGGAGGAGAGCAGTGGAGGATCTTATAATACAGCAACAGCAACCAATCATCATTAACCCACACCACCCGAACAAGAATGATCATACAATCGTTTGCCAAGTGTCTTCAGCGAAGCGTTCTTGGTCGGGGTGGATCTCACCAGCAATCAACCAATCAACAACAACATCGTGCCAATCCATCATTGACGGCGCTGTATTAGGAGAAGTGTGTTTGCGAGCCCTTTGGGCGAAGCTGCGTTTATATATTATCACTACACTGCAATCAACCTATCATGTTCATCGCCGCTTTAGGAGAAGTGTCTTGATGGATGCGCTCGTGCCAACTGTCATGACTTCGCTGATTTATGCGGGCGCTTTTTGAGATCTTCGGCCGTGCCAATCCATCATTGATAACCCAATTGTTGGAGAGTGTCTTTCGCGAGGGGCGACCGCAGGGAGGCCGAGCTATGAATAGCAACGTTGAGTTTGACAGTGATGACGGTAGTAGTAGTAGTAGTAGTATCGTCAACTCTTTCTCTGTTTCGGAATTTGACGCCGACTTTGACCGAGCTACTCACTTTCTAACCCCCTCTCGAGTTGATTAGATTGGCAAAAGATTGATATAATGCCTTAGAACTACAACCAATCGATAGAGCTCGCCCTCAGCTTTCCAAAAACGCCACTCATCGCCTTCCTACTACTACTACAAGCCAAGATATGGAAGGATTGGGTGAATTTGGAGGAAACAGTAGTACACGAGTAGTGCGTGGCATTGAATGATGGCCAAGCGACAAGGAGTGGAGCTAATCCGAAGGGTCCATCCTATTTCCATTGAATCAGCTTTTTAAATGAGTCACTATTCATCTTCCAACAGCAAGTCATCAAAGGCTCCAAAGAGCAAGTCATCAAAGGCTCCGACCTCTGCTCCTGTCGCAAGAGGTAGGCAAATGTAACAATGAAACTTGAGTCAGTTGTTCATGACTTCCGAAGCAATTACCTGGATTCAATCTTTCTTCGTAGTTCGTAGCATTTGTGTAGATGACCAATAATCACACATAACAAGAAGAAGAAGATTAATTGTAATTCCAAACTAAGTAAACAATGTATCCCTATCCCTTTATCCATGATTTACCCTTTGGTTTCTCCTTCTTCTCCCCCTTCAATTCCTTCCCAGCCAAAATCATTTGTTCCGAAGCATACACCATTCGCTGAGCTGACAACTTTCCATCCTCACTCTCCTCATCCAACACTTCCACAGTCATGGATAGCAACAACAACGCCTCCCCAGTCGATATTAAATGCCCCGCAATCACATCCAACGACTCCTTCTGTAATATCGACGCACCAACCTCTTCTAACCACAAAGACGCCTGCTTCATCGGCACAATCATCTTGCCAATCTTGTCCTTCAAGACAGTATTCCCATCTACTTCACTCTCCTCCACCGCTCTGGTCAATTTATCCGTCCCCTCTCGTAAACAATCACTCCCCTCACGTAATTCATCAATTACCAACTCAGTCGCAGTCTTCATACGAGCCGATGCACCAGCTTGAGCGAGACAATCTCCACAGTTGCGAATGTTGGCTCCTGCCGCCGAGAGTCCTCCGCCGTATAGATCTAGTTTGGAGGTTAGGTCGATTAGGAGTTCGCCGGAGCGGGCTAGGGCTTTGCCGGAGTCCATTAGGGGGAGTGCTGCTGGTTTTAGGGAGTATAGTTGTGTTGTTGTTTGTTGTTGTTGCTGAGTTGTGTATTGTTTGATTTGTGTGGATTGTTGATGATGATGATGTGTTGTCATGATGGCATTATTATTAGTTGGTGGTGCAAAGGCTTGAATGAGAGTTGCAAGACTGAGGAGCTGTATGCTGCAGCCGAGTGCTATCGTTACCGACTTCATCTCGTTGTTGATGTTGATCTATCGTATATATGATGCCAATTGATAATATTGATCCTATTGTGGTGTAGTGTATTTCAAGCAGTGATAGTATTGATCTGCGATCTGCTTTTATCTGCAAGAAGTGAAATGCTGTGTTGTGGCAGAGTTGTGGTGCTAGCATTATTTTTGCTAGCAAGCTTCGTACGTCGGTCGGTCATTCTGCACTCGTTCATCGTCAATACTACTGCTTAAGAGGTACACAAGAACACATGTGAGATGACTTGCTATATGCACATGCTGGTGCGGCGATTGATGGGCATCTATTATCATGGTGATGGCTGTCGGAGGTCGGCTCGGAGGTACTTTTGATGAGATGGAATCTTTTTGCTGTCGCATCGCCATCAACAATCTTGGCGCAATATTTAGCGGTAGCCAAAAAATTTGGCAACCGCTCAGAAGCTATCAGTGCAACGACCATGTTGCATTATATCTTTTGATATCTTGCCTTCTAGGCGGCCAATGAGGTCGATGAGTGGCGTTTTGGAAAGCTCTCACCAAGCTCTATCGATTAGGCGTATAATCAGCCTGATTGGACGACTTTTATTCAATCGTCTCGGTCAGAAAGGGGGTTAGAAAGTGACTGGCAGCTTCAAAATCGGGCCGACAGCCAGAATTTTACAGCACATGTCAAAATAATCAATATTGACGATATGACCACCAATCGAAAGCTCTTTTCAAGCTCTATCGATTAGTACCATCATCACTACCAAAATATTCGCAGCTTCGCCCAAGGGGCTCGCAAAACACACTTTTTGACGAGCGGATGTGACACGACAATCAAGTGCAATAAGATCCATCAAGACACTTCTCGCAATGCCACTAAAATCCACAATATAAACGCAGCTTCGCCCGGGGGGCTCGCCTACGACTGAGACTAAGAACGCTTCGCTGAAGACACTTCCACTTAATGCAGTAAGATCAATGATAGTAGTTACGCATGGGCTCTACAAACACACTTCACGTCGATCAGGTGCAACATGATGGGTTGGCACGTGTACCGTCCACCATCCACTACTATCATCATCATATCATTCATCACCATCACATTGGCTCCCCTCCCTGCGGTCGGCTCGCTTCCTCCTCCTCCACTAGCAGCAGCAACCAACAGTAACCAACTACTCCTCCTCCACTGCTCCTCCTCTCAACGTAACAATCATCGGTATCGTCATCAACTTGTTGCTGCTGCTGGTGGAGGAGGAGGAGGAGGAGAGCAGTGGAGGATCTTATTATGCAGCAACAGCAACCAATCATCATTAAACCCACACCACCCGAACAAGAATGATCATACAATCGTTTGCCAAGTGTCTTCAGCGAAGCGTTCTTGGTCGGGTGGATCATACAGCAATCAACTAATCAGCAACAACATCGTGCCAACCCATCATTGACGGCGGCATGTTGGAGAGTGGATGATGATGAGAATTGAAGTCGAGGCGAAAGCGAGACAGTAGAGTGATGATACTCATTCCAACGCCGTCAATGTGTTGTCGAGTTGAGCCGGAGGCGAGGGAGCAGTCAAGATGAATGATGATGATGTACATTATATTGACGACGGCGGTGTTAGAGCGAGTGGCCGCCCAGGCGAAGGAGCTGTTGGTTCGGAGAACGTTACTAGTATTGTTAATGCTGATGATGAGTGATATTGACGGCGGTGGAGTGGAGTCGATATGTCGATTCCTTCTCTTTTGTCAAAATCCGAATTTTTGATGCTGATTTTGGGCTTCAAAGTCGGATTCTAACCCCCTCTCGAGTTGAGATGATTGGCAAAAGATCGATATTTGGCCTCGCTATTACTACTATTCGATAGAGACTGCTCAAGGGCTTTCCAAAACGCCACTCATCGCCTTCCTACTACTACTACAAGCCAAGATATGGAGGATTGGGTGAATTTGGAGGAAACAGTAGTACACGAGTAGTGCGTGGCATTGAATGATGGCCAAGCGACAAGGAGTGGAGCAATTAATCCGAAGGGTCCATCCTATTTCCATTGAATCAGCTTTTAAATGAGTCACTATTCATCTTCCAAAGCAGCAAGTCATCAAAGGCTCCAAAGAGCAAGTCGTCAAAGGCACCGACCTCTGCTCCTGTCGCAAGAGGTAGGCAAATGTAACAATGAAACTTGAGTCAGTTGTTCATGACTTCCGAAGCAATTACCCTGGATTCAATCTTTCTGTAGTAGCATTTGTGTAGATGACAATAATCACACATAACAAGAAGAAGAAGATTAATTGTAATTCCAAACTAAGTAAACTAATCTATCCTATCCCTTTATCCATGATTTACCCTTTGGTTTCTCCTTCTTCTCCCCCTTCAATTCCTTTCCAGCCAAAATCATTTGTTCCGAAGCATACACCATTCGCTGAGCTGACAACTTTCCATCCTCACTCTCCTCATCCAACACTTCCACAGTCATGGATAGCAACAACAACGCCTCCCCAGTCGATATTAAATGACCCGCAATCACATCCAACGACTCCTTCTGTAATATCGACGCACCAACCTCTTCTAACCACAAAGACGCCTGCTTCATCGGCACAATCATCTTGCCAATCTTGTCCTTCAAGACAGTATTCCCATCTACTTCACTCTCCTCCACCGCTCTGGATCAATTTATCCGTCCCCTCTCGTAAACAATCACTCCCCTCACGTAATTCATCAATTACCAACTCAGTCGCAGTCTTCATACGAGCCGATGCACCAGCTTGAGCGAGACAATCTCCACAGTTGCGAATGTTGGCTCCTGCCGCCGAGAGTCCTCCGCCGTATAGGTCTAGTTTGGAGGTTAGGTCGATTAGGAGTTCGCCGGAGCGGGCTAGGGCTTTGCCGGAGTCCATTAGGGGGAGTGCTGCTGGTTTTAGGGAGTATAGTTGTGTTGTTGTTGTTTGTTGGGTGCGTTGCTGAGTTGTGTATTGTTTGATTTGTGTGGATTGTTGATGATGATGATGTGTTGTCATGATGGCATTATTATTAGTTGGTGGTGCAAAGGCTTGAATGAGAGTTGCAAGACTGAGGAGCTGTATGCTGCAGCCGAGTGCTATCGTTACCGACTTCATCTCGTTGTTGTTGATGATCTATCGTATATATGATGCCAATTGATGATATTGTGAATCCTATTGTAGTGTATTTCAAGCCACAAGTATTGATCTGCCATCTGCTTTTATCTGCAAGTGAAAATGGCTAGCATTTTTGCTAGCAAGCTTCGTACGTCAGTCGGTCATTCTGCACTCGTTCATCGTCATTACTGCTTAAGAGGTACACAAGAACACATGTGAGATGACTTGCTATATGCACATGCTGGTGCGGCGATTGATGGGCATCATATCATCATGGTGATGGCTGTCGGAGGTCGGCTCGGAGGTACTTTTGATGAGATGGAATCTTTTTGCTGTCGCATCGCCATCAACAATCAGAAATCAGAAGCTATCAGTGCAAAGACCATGTTGCATTATATCTTTTGATATCTTGCCTTCTAGGCGGCCAATGAGGTCGATGAGTGGCGTTTTGGATAGCCCGTGAGCTGCTCTATCGATCTAGAGGGGTATGGAGGCCAAATATCGACTTTTCACTAATCGAACCAGTCAAAAAGGGGGTTAGAAAGCCATCGGCGGCTTTCAAACCAGCCGACATCCGGATTTTCAACAGAAGAGGTCAAATTTGACCAAAATACGATATGACAACCATTGGAATCGTCTCTTCAATCTCTATCAATTAGTGGTATTATCATGACGCAACAAAAAGATTCGCAGCTTCGTTCTCCCTGCGGTCGAACTCGCAAAATTTGACCGCCTTAATGAAGCGACAACATGACAATCAGGTGCATTAAAATCCAAAAAAAGCGACAACCTTAATGCAGTAAGATCCATGATAATAGTTACGAGTGAATCCAGAACGCTTCGCTGAAGACACTTAATGACAATCAGTGTGATCAATTATAATAGTTATGGCTAAGGTCCAAAAGATACGCAGCTCGGCCTCCCTACCGGTCGCCCTCGCGAAACACACTTTGCATTGATGCGGTATCGTCCATGACAATAGTTACGTCGAGGATCCAATGATGATTGCTACCAACAATCAACCAATTATTACTCTCCTCCTCCAACTACTCTCCTCCTCCTTCTCACCACCGCCGATGAAGAATGGATGATCCACTCCTCCTCCTCCACTCACCACCGCCAACATCATGGTCCACTCCTCCTCATCTTCATCAACCCATCATCATCGGCGGTGTTGGAGGAGGAGTAGGAGGAGTGGAGGAGTGGAGGATGAAGACTAGTAGCCACCGCCGATGATGATTGGTTTATGATGAGGAGGAGTGGATTGTTGGCGGTGGCGAGTAGTCAACAATATCAACTCCTCCTCCTCCTCACCGCCGCATCAACTCATTCATCATCATCGGCGGTGGTGAGGAGGAGGAGAAGTTGATATTGAAGAGGTGTTGTCAACCGCCACCGCCAATGATGATGTGTCGAGCGAAGCGAGATAGTGGAATGGCGATAGACAAACTCCACCGCCGTCGCAGAGTATTAGCGAGTGAGCCGAAGGCGAAGGAGCTGACAGAATGATGATTGGTAATCATAATGTTGACGGCGGTGGTGATGAAGAGTTGAAGCGAGTGAGCCGTAGGCGAAGGAGCTGTCGTTATTGTTGTTGTTGCTGATAAAGATGGAAAACATTGTTGACGGCAGTGGAGGTCAATGTGTCGATTTCCTTCTCTTTTGTCAAAATCCGGAGTTTTGACTTGGATTCTGGGCTTCAAATTCGGATTCTAACCCCCTCTCGAGTTGAGTCGATTAGCAAAACATTGATATAATGCCTTAGAACTACAACCAATCGATAGAGCTCGCCCTCAGCTTTCCAAAACGCCACTCATCGCCTTCCTACTACTACTACAAGCCAAGATATGGAGGATTGGGTGAATTTGGAGGGAAACAGTAGTACACGAGTAGTGCGTGGCATTGAATGATGGCCAAGCGACAAGGAGTGGAGCTAATTAATCCGAAGGGTCCATCCTATTTCCATTGAATCAGCTTTTAAATGAGTCACTATTCATCTTCCAAAGAGCAAGTCATCAAAGGCTCCAAAGAGCAAGTCGTCAAAGGCACCGACCTCTGCTCCTGTCGCAAGAGGTAGGCAAATGTAACAATGAAACTTGAGTCAGTTGTTCATGACTTCCGAAGCAATACCTGGATTCAATCTTTCTCGTAGTCGTAGCATTTGTGTAGATGACCAATAATCACACATAACAAGAAGAAGAAGATTAATTGTAATTCCAAACTAAGTAAACAATCTATCCTATCCCTTTATCCATGATTTACCCTTTGGTTTCTCCTTCTTCTCCCCCTTCAATTCCTTTCCAGCCAAAATCATTTGTTCCGAAGCATACACCATTCGCTGCGCTGACAACTTTCCATCCTCACTCTCCTCATCCAACACTTCCACAGTCATCGATAGCAACAAACAACGCCTCCCCAGTCGATATTAAATGCCCCGCAATCACATCCAAAGACTCCTTCTGTAATATCGACGCACCAACCTCTTCTAACCACAAAGACGCCTGCTTCATCGGCACAATCATCTTGCCAATCTTGTCCTTCAAGACAGTATTCCCATCTACTTCACTCTCCTCCACCGCTCTGGTCAATTTATCCGTCCCCTCTCGTAAACAATCACTCCCCTCACGTAATTCATCAATTACCAACTCAGTCGCAGTCTTCATACGAGCCGATGCACCAGCTTGAGCGAGACAATCTCCACAGTTGCGAATGTTGGCTCCTGCCGCCGAGAGTCCTCCGCCGTATAGATCTAGTTTGGAGGTTAGGTCGATTAGGAGTTCGCCGGAGCGGGCTAGGGCTTTGCCGGAGTCCATTAGGGGGAGTGCTGCTGGTTTTAGGGAGTATAGTTGTGTTGTTGTTGTTGTTGTTGTGAGTTGTGTATTGTTTGATTTGTGTGGATTGTTGATGATAATGATGTGTTGTCATGATGGCATTATTATTAGTTGGTGGTGCAAAGGCTTGAATGAGAGTTGCAAGACTGAGGAGCTGTATGCTGCAGCCGAGTGCTATCGTTACCGACTTCATCTCGTTGTTGATGTGATCTATCGTATATATGATGCCAATTGATGATATTGATCCTATTGTGGGTAGTGTATTTCAAGCCAGCGATATATTGATCTGCGATCTGCTTTTATCTGCAAGTGAAATGCTGTGTTGTGGCAGAGTTGTGGGTGCTAGCATTTTTTGCTAGCAAGCTTCGTACGTCAGTCGCGATCTTGAAGTTGCCTTCAAATTAAATTGACCTCGCCGATCTCCATCGACCTGACACACAATCAATATCCTTGGCAATACGCACTAAATAACAACTAACTGACAATCAATCAACAGCTAGCAACCATGGCACGCAACACTATAACCGCCGTATTCCCACTCCTCCTCATTCTGTTGAGTATAGCCTCCTCCACTTTTGGATTTACCGCCAACCTTCTCAAAAGCAACGCCTGACACCACCATCTGCTCGATACGCTACTGCTTCTACTACGGAGGGGGGTGGTGATCCATCGGAAGTTATTGCTAGAAAGATTGTTGTTTGTGGAGATGTGGATGGGGGGTATTATCGTTCTTGTGTCAAGAATGAGGTGTGTCTCTTCCATCATATCATTTGTTTATATGTTTTATATTGTTGAAGATTGAAGTTGACATCATTCTGACAACCGCTTCTCTTTCAAATCACGTAACATTATACAGGGAAGTCGATTCCGCAAGTATATCTGGAACAATGAGTCCACCGGATGATTCCAAAAAGGCTGAAATTCTAGTATGAGGTGAGTTTATACTTGTTGTGGTGGTGTCTGTGGAGAGCGGGGGGACGTTGATTGTTGCAGTTGATGATGAACATTGACGCAGTACAAAAAAGTTGAATACGCCCACCACCACCACTCCATGGTGTTATATTTCGTATTACGCTCTTGTTTTAGTTAATTCTGATATCACATTCTTTCATTTTGCCATTGCTCTACCATGATGATCTGTCTACGGCAACGATCTGCTGTCCACAAATACATACATTGACTTGATGAATACATCACAAAACATCCATCACATCTAATCATCATTATCATCATCTACTCAACAATACTAAAAACAATCTCACACATTCTTCATTTTAAATCAGGGGAGGCGCAAAAATGGTCGATGGATTCGTTCGATGGTGTGAACGTGGAAATGTTGGACTGTCACAAAGGATCACAGTGGAGAGTGTCAAGGAGGAGGATCCTACGGGATTGTATGATGACTTCTATGTGCCCACGGGAAGGGACGATTAGATGGTATCTCTCTAGCTACTGAGAGGCGACATTATCATGGATGTGTTGAGGGCGTTTGGGGTGGGGTAGAGAGCTCTAGAGAAAGGAGCAACATCGGTGCTCCTCAATGAAAGAGACAAAAACACAATGAATTCTCTGGGATAGAAGAGGCGACCAACATAATGTCAGTATTCGTTCACTTAAGGTAATACCTAGCTAGACTAATTACTCAATTATTCAACATTTAAAGGGAAACAAGCCACAGATGCATCTTTAAACTCTGACACATAGCATGCGTAGCTCCTCATCCCTCAAACAAATAGTCCTATGAAATAACTCGCGCACGTTAAACTTCCGCAACACTTCGTTTCCTATCCATCAATCTCTCGTTTCATATCATTTTGGTAACAAATAATACTCAAACTACATTTCCTTCTCGACAAGAGCAGCAGCCGATGCTGCCACTTGCTCCCAATTTCCATTTTCAATGGCATAATCCAAGGCATCGTTGATATCGTCATCTTGTTTCGCTGGTGGTAATGCTGGAGATTCGTATGATTCGTTGTTGGCATAAAAGTCTCCTTGGCTGCAAGCTATGAGATGAGGTGAGACGAAAACGATACAAGAGATCACATTAGTTGGAGAGAAGCATGTCAGATAATAACAATAAGCTGTTCCATCACAATCCATTACGTACCTTGAGAGTGAACTCAGATCACCTGGAATCTCATGGGGTTGATCTATATTCTCTTCGTCATCCGTCTCATTTTCTGAATCTTCGATTCCAGGAAGCATATTGGTATTGGCTACAGCGACAGCGGCTACATTGACTCCGGTGGCAATGGTAGACTGCTCACTGAACACAGTGGTCATCGACTTGGTGCCATCAGGACTGCCATCACTATCTGGGGCATCATCACCAAGATCGGCGTTCACATCCACCTTCAGCATATCATCAGCCTCAATATCCTCCAACTTCTCTTCCTCATTCTGCTCCTCTTCTTTTCGACCACCGATCAAGAACACGATTAGTGTCAACACTGCCAGCTGCTGCCAGACTCACTCCTGCGATACCACCTGGTCCCATTCCACCTGAGGGGTAATCCGGGACGAGGAGGAGAAGTAGGAGGTGTGATGATAGGGTCAACCTTTTTTGTAGGTGATGGGGTAGGTGCAGGCGGCTGAGTAGGTGCCGGTGGAGTAGGCTGCGCTGTTGTTTGGCATTTCACCAGGCTTCGGATTGATACGATCTGATCCAATAGTAGAATAGGTAAGGCTGCAAATATCATTCAAGTAATCCGTTTGTGCTTGAGACACATCCTGTCCATCGGCGCCGTCCACGTTAAGACTGGCACGGTGATTTTGGCCAGCAATTCTCTGCACCTCCCAAGTTGCGGCATTCAACATGCAAGGGTGACAAAGGCAAACTTCATATCATATGGAAGTTCAGTGTAGCTGTCTATGCCGTTTGTCTGAGAACCATTGGTTGCTCATGATGTCGGCGAGAAGTAAGTAAGCGTCCTTTGTCAGAATGTTTTGCTCGTCGGCGACAGAGACAATATCTTGGTAGCACTGCGTCAAGTCAACATCGCCTCTGAGGGAGCGGGCACCAACGTTTGCAGAAGAGGCACGACGGAGGTTTAGACCGCTGGAAGCGATAACGCTCTGGTTGAAGGTTAGGAGAATAGCGACGGTGGAGGTAACTGATAGCGGAACCATGATGTACATATGTAGATTGTAGTGTTGTGGTAGCGAGAGGTTGATAAGCGGCTATGTACTTTACTTCTTCAATCTCCTTGCATGCAATGATATTGTACGGTGGATAGGTTGTTGTTTGTTCTTTGACAGCATGTGCGGTATTTTTGGCGGTTGCTGGTATGGTGGTGTGGGTTTCCTGATTTGTTGGCGAAGGCAAACAGCCGTTTCCTGCAATTCTTGATAGAGTAAACGGCTTTCTGCTATTGCCAGTTTAACTGGTGATGTGGTAATCAAACGTGTCTGCTCGGTACTTACTCCGATGTGATTTTTTGGTGAAAAGAAACGAACGTCGAGCTCATATTCAATGTGAGAGACAGGCACGACCATGAGATCATTAGGGCTGCTGCGGTTGTTAGCTGTCGGCGTAGTCGCCTCCATCTGTCATCTCTCTTTCTATTTTTCAATTTTTTTCAGGCGGAGAAAGCAGCAACAGCAACAGCAATAGCAACTCAGGGGCAGTTGAAGTAATGAGTAAAGATCCAAATGGCATCATCGACACGGCAATCATCATAACCTCATCGTGGATTCCTTCCCATCCATGAACTCTCATGGTTGAGATGGTGGTCAATTCAATCGATCTGATGATCACTTCGCTTCACCCCTCTACTCCAACCTTCATCACTATTGATCAGTTTCGTCTAGACGGCGACATTGAACAGATCCAGAACAGATCACACTCATTAGATCAACATGTACTCAACCTCTACAATATCTATCTGATCAACCCTCGTGTACATATTCTACCATTTATGGCGCATTCGCATGTTGGGGGATCAGTGGCTGAAGCGATGGATATCATTGAAAGGCATTTCCCTTCGACTAGGTATTTATACTATTTGTAACATGACTATTACTTCGTCAAGGAGGTTGATCACACTGCTCTCATCCATGCAATGGAGACACATGATAGCATCAACTATGTATTCTTCCGAAATGAAAATTTGCCTTTGAAATGGATCAAACCATGTGGAGAAGAAACATCCATCGAATATCTAGACAGTGTTAATAGTAATGACAACCGAACAGCCGCCACATCATTTCTACAAAACGATTGCTACTTCCAACAGCAACTTACACTGACAACAATCACCTCGTTCGGTTCAAATTGTACAAAGACACAATCGCCTCAATGATTTCATTGACACGTTTTCCAGAGAACCCTCTTCAGAAAAGAGCTATGGATGGGTGCGTATCCGGTAGAAGCATGGGATTGTATGCATACAATGAGGATCACGTTATTGAACATTTGGATGGACGAAAGACATCATTTGGATGAACGACATCAAGGCAATGGCTGAATATAATTGATCATTCCGAGTTGATGATTTCAAATTGAGCATTCATATTGTTTGATATTTCATTTCTGTGTGTAGGTATGTGAGAAATCACTTGGGTACAACAACCCAACAAACAAGGACTGCTGCCAACACTCTGCATGTATGGTAGCCATCATGATGAGGGGGGCGGGGATATTGTCATTGCACTGTACATTGAAGGGCCTAACAATAAAGCTCTAGAGGCGACTTGCTGTCTAACTAACCAACATCTCTTTATTGCCTCACTACTTGTAGTAGTGTGGCAATACTGTTTCTTAGTTCGCACTCCAAGCTAGAGGTACCTACTTACTGTTACTGGTCCTCTGGTCGGGTATGCAAGGGTATGGAAAGTACTCCTTGTGTTTTGTGTGTTTGAATTATTCTTTGCTTGTTGGTGTACTCCCATGCACTAGAGCGATCCTCGCTCTCGTAGCAGGTATTCGGTGTGGTTCCACATAGTTGTGTAAAAGTCCGGTGTTACTCAGGCTAAAGGGTGCCGTGTTGGTACTAGAATTCTGCATTCATTTGCTCTCTCAGTAGCTACTTTAAACTTTTAAGCTCTCGGTATCTGTGTATCTCCGAGGTCGTGAGACCGTATTTTAGATTCTTTCCCTAATGATTATAGATATTCAAATAGTAGAATTAAAGAAGCAGCTCTCCGACCTAAACCTACACCCTTGCAACACAGTGCTCCTTCATGGCCTTGCTCACCAAGCAAATGTTTCCGTATGAAGCTCTAGATCGTACTTGTTCGAGATTTTTCGCAACTTACTCTCCACACTTTTGCTGCCTCCACAATATAACACTCCCCATGTATTTAAGACACGCTTCTTGTCAAGTGCCGATACAAAGTCTTCAGCTGCTGGTTGCTTCTCCCATGGACGAGATTGAACTGCCATAGAGGTACTGCGTTGGTATCGCGTTAATTTTTTGTTGTTATTGTGCCTTTTGTGCAATCCTTGATGGCTTTGGGAAGCAGACGCCAGTTCTGGAGGAATATAATTACCGTTTCGAGCAGAGTTGTTGTATATTGCAAACTGTTCCTTGATCACTTGCAACAAGTTCTTGTTCCTATCCTCGGCCCTTTCATCGACAAGGCTGCTCAATAGAAAGCCTTTCTCGTGTGCCAAGAAGGTCAGCTCTTCGACAATCTCGTCTTCTAAAAGGCCTTCTCCTTCCAACTCCCATACTTTCTTGGCTATCAGTTCTCGTACCTGCAGCTTCTCACTGGGAACAGCTGCTTCCGGCACACCCTTGCCTGTCTCGATTCCAAAGATAATATTAGGAATGATCATATCGAAGTCAGGCCGGCTTTTGATCAATTTGATGTTGGAATTCAACTTGGCATTTTCAACGGCGGGGCTGAGCGCCTCCTTGCCAGTGTAGAAGATGAGGATCCACCCATCATTATTTAGCCATAGATGATCCATGAAAAACTCAAGCACTTCATATGACGAGGATGACGAGATACGATTTTGTCAGATTACTAACACGCAAAAAAGCAACAACAATAACAGAGAGCAGCTCTACTTACTGGCAACATCCCTACACGCCCAAATTAGATTGATCCGACGGCTGTCCCTATGAGCCCTGATGACAGACAGAGCTGGAGTGATCCCAATCCCAGTTGCTACGCAAATTGTATTGTCGAATGCCAAAGCATTATTGTAAGGACTCACAAAGGGTCCTTGGATCCAAGCAGGTCTCACGGTATTTCGCTGCAGTTGTGCATGAACTTCTTTCGTCCAATTGCCAACATTGAGCATGAACACCTGTCGCAAATTGGGGTTCGAGGGGTGCTCAAACAATGAGAACGCGTGCCACTGATTTTTGCTTACCCATGGAAGGCAAACATAGCCATATCCTCCTTGAGCATACGCCTTTTGGAAATGATCAGAGACTGCCAATGTCATTTGGACACCGCTCGGCAAGACATTGAAAATTGTCGTCTCGATCATTTCCGTCATGAAGAACATCACGTAGGCAGCGTCAAGTGTGTAGTAAACAATGCAAAAGCCCAATATCACTTGATTATATCCTCCGTTGGGCCAAGCACTCGTCTTGTTGTGAAAGCACAAGGCCACAGCAAATATGTAGAAGAAGGTAATGTGCAAGAGCTTGCGCACCTCATACGACATTAGCCGCATCAACTTTTGTACCATCATTGGAAGACACACCATCACACATGCCAGTAGAGCAACAAGACCGGTGATTCCAGCAATATTTGTCCACAACAAGTCAATGTTGCCTTGTAACCCCCACCTTAAGCAATGGAACAAGGTGTGCACCCAAACATCAATAGCCAAAAACTTTCCGCAGAACGAGTGCAGCTCGTGCTGATCATGAACCATGTACAGACTAAATGGTGTTGTCATTAAGAAGTTGATTGTGGCCTTGCATTTCGTCATGAAAACTAGGAAGATGCACGGATACATGGTGAAAGCCGAGATGCGCGAGATGGCCAAGCATATCAATGAGATTCTATCTTTGGCAACAACAGCCCGTTTGGGACCGAACGGATCCCCCTCCAATTGGATCACACCTGCTGCTGTGTTCTCTGAGTTCCATACGTCAACGATGCGCCATTGACCGAGAGGAGCGGACGGGTCGATGAGGCCATTTGGATAGTATCGAAAAGTCATCAAGAGGATGTAAACAGCGCACAAAAGCTGCGCCATCTTCAAACCCTTGTATCGTGTCGATTTGAAGCACTGCCCAAAGCGCCATGATCGGCATGATCGCTGCTTGGCTGGATGCATGATCAAGTTATCATCATCATCGAAGGACTTTGATGGAGATACTTCGACTGTATCACTTGTCGGCTCTGATGTAGCGATGACATCGAAATGAGGTTGAGCATGTGAGATATACATGGTGTAATGTAACTGCTGTAATATTATTGAGGATGATTTATGATGGCATTGCATTAGGCAGCTGAAGAGAGACTTGAGATCTTTTGGGGGTGATTATGCGCTCCTCCAAATTTTGAAACTATAAGTGCGTTGAGTTGAGTGTGAGAGTGTTGAAGATGGTGTGCAAAGTCGATCCGCTATTCATGTCACAACTACATGCAAAACTGAACACCCACGTCACGATGCATTTGTCAAGGGAACTCCACATGTCCCAAAGTAACGCATCACTTGGTTGACGTTCAGAAGTTTTGCTCAGCAAATTTGGCAAAGCAGAAGGGCCACATCAAGTCTTGAGACCTGATGTAATTCATCTTGGAACACCCTCCCCTTCGCTAGTTGCGGTAGCTCAAATTGGCGTTCGGGTTGCGGGTTTGGGCTGCTCTTTTCATCCAAGCAGTTTTTGAGAATAGGAATGGTGAGTTGCTTGTTGCTTGCACACACCGATTGGACGACTACTTTCATTGTTTCCGAGCTACATAAAAAGCAACAAGCACTCTCCATCCCTATCATCGCCACCATGAAGTACAAATACATCGAAGAGTTCACGGGCCTCGTCTCACAATGCCCTGCGTTGGAATATCATTTCAACTCGAGTGCACAAATCTCATCTTCACTTGCATCTATCAACGCCGCCATGAGTAATGGCTCATTCTCGTCATCCGCTTTTGAAACGGGTGATGTTGTTCCTTCTTCTGTCCTCTGCCTCGTCCTAGGCGATGGATCTTCTCCTCGGACTGCTCTTACAGCCGCAATCAAGAACGGGTGGACAGTCGTTTCTATTGATGAGAAGCTTGACAAATCATGGGTTGGTCGTCGAGATGGTCTAGGCAACTCTTCGTCTGCACATAGATATGTAGGCTTCCGTGGGACAATGAACAAGTTCCTCTTCGAAGGGAAACAAATGATTCAGTCATCGCTGCGTGATGCGCATGACTTTCAGCACTTAATCATCATATGCATTGAAACGACAAGCAATTTTGATCGGCTGGAGACTCTTCGTGGGCGGTGTGGAGTTGCTGATCTTCGAATGATTTACAACAATATCCCCGCGACTGTCGTCTCTGTATCGTCTCCCAATCTAACGCAGTGCCCTTTCCAATCTACGAAAGGCTCGTCATATGTTGACAATGGGATATTGTCGGCAAATAGTCACGTCAAGGTTTGGAACTTCGAATCATCATCCAAGAGATCCTTCGATTCATCGGTTCCTACAGCAACTGTGACTATCTCTACTTCGTCTGAGGCATCATCGATGACACAATACGACGCTGGAAGTCGTCAGGAGACGGCGCAGGTAAGCTTGACGTACACACACAGCCCGAAGGTAGCACAACTACAGTTGCAAGAAGCTCTTGCTGCAATCAAGAATTCTGAAATGAGGAATAGGCAGCGCACATCCCCGTCCATAACACCAAGTCAGGAGACTAAACATCGTCGGACGAAAGCAGCAGGCAAACCAGCTCAATCAAGAATTAAATTGTCACTTGGTATTAGAAGCCCAATTACCTTTCGAAAACGGCTGGTAGAGGTCTAAGCCTTGTGTGATGTAAATGTTTAGGTTACTGGAAAGCATTATATGTAGATCACACAAGTAAAAGTAGATCAATGTCGAATCTGTATTGTTTCTACCTTTTGCCACTAATGCATCTTCAATAGAGGGCTAGCGTCAGATTTGAAGTGTTTTGAAGGGCAGCCGAAGCAGCCTCCTTCTTGGCAAGGAAACAAATTCTTAGTGAATGTGACAATGCGCTACGATTAGTTTGCTCAGAACAATTCAGTAAATTTGAAACGGCCTATCCAAAGATATTTTGATCCCCTCTTGACTGCAATCACGCCGTCTTTTGCATATGATACTTCATTGGGCCCACTAATTATCTTGTCTGAATCTAATGGATATGCTTTCTCTAAGCCGTTCAACTGCGATTGTAACTTCTTCTTTCTTTCCACCAACTTGACAATGTGTCGAAAGTTAAATGCATTTTGAACAACATCTCCAAGCAAGTTGCCTGCAGGTGGAGAGCTTCGTATCTTATTCAATCTTGCATTTGTAAGCTCAATAGTCGACATTACTTGTTTCTTCTCTTTCCTTGCATTCTCTAATGCAAGCATGCTTTCATCGGTAGAGGATGGCAACCAACATCTGCTAAGAAAGTAAATACGTTCAGCTGGAAGCTCAACGTCGTTCCTCCTTGCTCCATTAGGAAAGTCCAAGTGCCATCTTAATGCATATTGTTCGCTGTCCCTATCTTGTATTTGGCAACCATAAGCTCCTGGCTTTACATCGATAAACTCTGAACCTGATACGCTGATGAAGGATGGCTCGTTTAGTGGTAAAATCGTTTGTGTCCTCGTGCCCATCATCGCGTCTCCACCTAACTTTTCTTTTGTACTTTGTTCAGCGTTATCTGTAAACCCAACTTCTAATGTAAACCCTAGTTTTGCTCCACTTGCTGCCCACTCTGGAGGCATGGCTGTGCCAGGAATTCGACCAACTTCTATTGCGAGTGTAGCCTGAGTATTTTCAATCCTTTGCAGGAGGGAACGCCCTGTAAACGCATGGCTGATATCAGATAGGGATACAACAAGCAGCAATTGGACACTTATCCACCTCATGATATTATTCGTCTGCTACCAAAGATTAGTCAACACAGCATTGCACGGGAAGATTGCCACTGATTGAGGCTTTTCAACAAAAGATGGCCGGCATTTCAATGCAATCGGTTGGCTGGAAGGGAAAGCTGAAGAGTGCTGTAGCTTTTATTGCCCAAATTTTGTTGTTTTCGATTTGACTGCCAAATTTGTCACATTTTCGGCCAGCAAGCAGAAGCCCCAGCCAATATTGTCTGCGAACGGATCTGCCTTCCGAGAAGACTTTGTTGGTGTTGGGACTCTAGAGAGAGAGAGAGACGACAAGATGTTCGTAAGGTAAGATCGATTGATACCATACTTAGAATCATTATGTATCTTAGATTGAGCACCAACAAGCTGTGTGGTAGAAATACATTCAAGTGGCGAGCCTTTATGTACAGTCTTGTGCTTGGTAAGAAGATAGGAACTATTTGTTAGCCCGATGAAAGCAACAGAACAACTTCTACAACTCAATAGCCTCTATTGTCTCTAAGCTTTTCACTTATATCCGGTATCACATCCAAGCATTCCTCAGCAATCGCCTCATGAGGACACTTTGCCTCCAGCTCCATCAAAGACACACGTAGCTGATCTTCCGACATATTGATAGCTCGATGGAGAATCTTCTTGTAGAATTGTATCTCGTTACAAAGAGCTTGACATAGAATGGAGATTGATTCATCGCTAAGGTACAGACTTCTATCCTGATCTGATCCTACATTTGCTGATTTTGCCAGTGCGAGCCTCTCCTGTTCATGGCATTCAAATAAGTTTTCTATGCTCCGAATATCTTCTTCAATGTGCTCATTGCGAATGGTGAGGATCTTGGAATCAGACGGAATTGCCTCAAGATAATATTGATAGTTGAAATACCAGTGATCTGGATTTTGATGGTTGTGCGTATTGATGCCTTGTATCGATTTCTTTGCCCATCTCTTACATCTATCAGGTGAATCACCTTCTTCTCTAAGACCATTTTGAACAAAGTCTTCCATTTGATAAAACGGGCAGTCGGAATAAAAGTGTGCTTTTCGCTTTGCCCAATTGGGGCTATGATGAAAATCGTATTCATCAGGCTTGTCGTAGTTGAATGCAGAGAGAGCTCGAGCTACGGGATCTCTCACAATGAATAGGATATGTCCTGCGTCATCATCACAGTTGTAGATGTCTTTATGAAAGATATGAGTTGTGAGTTTTGCTAACAAGCTGGAGGAAGTATGATTCTCCATCTGGATAGAGGCGCCTTCCCCACCCACACCAACACCATCATCTTGACAATGAAGTGAAAATCCAAGGCTGCATCCCAGCGTAGATCCACCCGCCTTGCTGAGAGATAATGAGTAGACACAAACAGACGTTAGGGCTGTACGATGTAGACAACATAGTGAGATAAATACGTTAAGCAAAATCTCACCCTACATGAGTAAAACATATCTCCAGTTCTTTGGGGATGCTAAAGTTGATCTTTTTAGTCGCCCATTTGGGTAGTTTTTCGCCGAGTTCTTCATATGATGATGTGATGTTGCTAGCGGATATATCAAAGAAGTTGGAGGAAGATGGAGGAGGAGTATTGTGATTGTCAATTGCAGTGGAGATTGGCGAGTATGAAGACCATGAAATGGCTGTCAAAGCCAAGGAACTTTTAATTATGCTACCGATCATCTTGCACGGCGTGGTCCGAGTCCAATTGGTCCCATCCTTCTCCTTGCTCGAGACCTTTCTGTATGGATGCTTCGACCGCATATTGCTGAAAGCTGCTCTTTGCCAAACTCACATAAGCTCGCATAGCACACAGAGAAGGGGTGGAGGGGTAGGTGGAGCACTTGTCCACATCGCTGGTTCTGGAATTCTGCCGTTGCTTGCTTGACCGATTAGGCGATAAATTATAGCGGTACTCGACTGTCTGATCTCCTTTCGTGTGTCGCGCTTTCGTGAGGCGCCGCCGATTTTTTTTGGACTGGGCCACTTTTAACTTCAACTCTTTGAGCTCAATCATAACAAGAGTGTGCGTGAAAGATTCGGACAACATAAGATATTAATCGAGAAAACAAGTAAGAGCCCTTTAAGGTGGCTTCAACAGATTGGGTATCCGTAGGAGCTGTACCAAAACCTCATGTTCTCGCTGAATTAGGCCATCCCATTTTTGAAGAAGCAACACTATTGAGGATAAATCCAATTTGCAGCCACAGCTTTTTGTTAATGAGCCTTGTTCAAAATCGCCTGGTTCAAAAAACTGATTTACGAAAGGGAAGAGCTGATACTGAAGTGATGACGCTAAGTATGTATCACCCATCCCACCTCTTTTTGATGATTCAAGATGACATACATGCCATCAGAGACTCAGTAGGACAAGAGGATTGGGAACTATTTGTTAGCCGCCTAAAACCTTGTAATAACTGCATCATTGTTCACAACCAATAGCTTCTATATATTGTCTTTAAGCTTTTCACTTATATCCGGTATCACATCCAAGCATTCCTCAGCAATCGCCTCATGAGGACACTTTGCCTCCAGCTCCATCAAAGACACACGTAGCTGATCTTCCGACATATTGATAGCTCGATGGAGAATCTTCTTGTAGAATTGTATCTCGTTACAAAGAGCTTGGCATAGAATGGAGATTGATTCATCGCTAAGGTACAGACTTCTATCCTGATCTGATCCTACATTTGCTGATTTTGCCAGTGCGAGCCTCTCCTGTTCATGGCATTCGAAGAAGTCTTCTATGCTCCGAATATCTTCTTCAATGCGTTCATTGCGAATTGTGAGGATCTTAGAATCAGACGAATTGCCTCAAGATAATATTGATAGTTGAAATACCAGTGATCTGGATTTTGATGGTTGTGCGTATTGATGCCTTGTATCGATTTCTTTGCCCATCTCTTACATCTATCAGGTGAATCACCTTCTTCTCTAAGACCATTTTGAACAAAGTCTTCCATTTGATAAAACGGGCAGTCGGAATAAAAGTGTGCTTTTCGCTTTGCCCAATCGGGCTATGAAGAAAGTCGATTTCGTTAGGCTTGTCGTAGTTGAATGCAGAGAGAGCTCGAGCTACGGGATCTCTCACAATGAATAGGATATATCCTGCGTCATCATCGCAGTTGTAGACGTCTTTATGAAAGATATGAGTTGTGAGTTTTGCTAACAAGCTGGAGGATGTGTGGTTCTCCATCTGGATAGAGGCGTCGTCACCACCGTCACCAACACCGACAACATCATCATGACAGTGAAGCAAAAATCCGAGGCTGCATCCCAGCGTAGATCCACCCGCCTTGCTGAGAGATAATGATAATGAGTAGATGCAAATGCAAACAGACGTTAGGGGCTGTACGATGCAGACGACATACTTAGTGAGATAAATACGTTAGCAAAATCTCACCCTACATGAGTAAAACATATCTCCTGTTCTTTGGGTATGTTGAAGTTGATCTTTTTAGTCGCCCATAAGGGTAGTTTTTCGCCGAGTTCTTCATATGATGATGTGATGTTGCTAGCGGATATTTCAAAGAAGTTGGAGGGGGATGGAGGAGGAGTATTATGATTTGCAATTGCCGCGGAGTTTATTAAGTATGAAGACCATGAAATGGCTGTCAAAGCCAAGGAACTTTTAATTATGCTGCCGATCATCTTGCACGGCGTGGTCCGAGTCCAATTGGTCCCATCCTTCTCCTTGCTCGAGACCTTTCTGTATGGATGCTTCGACCACATCTTACTAATGAACTGCTCTCTATCACTATCTATCAACACCAGCGGTGGAAGAGAGGAGGTACAATATTGATAGATAGGAGGAGGGAATTATGTTACCAAGTACTTGTCTCCAGATCAATCAATGGTTCGGAGACCCGAGCTCCGAGACTCCGAGAGAACCAAAAAATGTAGACCCGATGTAGCCGGTGATGTTGCACAAAACGGTACTCGACTGCCGGTGATGTTGCACAAAACGGTACTCGACTTCCGGATTCCGCAGCATGACCTGTAGATATTTTCATGATCGGTACTAACCTTCCCTATGTGCGCTCAGTTACAGTTTCTGAACAGTGAATGAGGTCTTACATATTGAGGAGTATTGCAGTGCTAAGGGATAGGCAGGAGTAAAGGAGGTCTCTAGAGGATCATGAGAAAGTGTATAATTTTGCAGCAACAAAACTTTGCACTGTAAAATCTCTCTCTCTCTCTCTCTCTCTCTCTCTCTCTCTCTCTCTCTCTCTCTCTCTCTCTCGTCATTCACCTCCTGCACCTACGCCCACGCACTCAATACTTTCACTTCTGTTCATCCACTCATCCACTCATCCACTCATTCTCACCTAAAATAATGACGCTGCTCCCATCCTGATGACAATTATGAAGACTAACCTTTCATCTGAGACTCAGTAGGACAAGTTGATCAGGAACTACTAATCTTAGCCACCTAAACCTATTACTATCTACATCGTTCACAACAACTCAATAGCCTCTATTGTCTCTAAGCTTTTCACTTATATCCGGTATCACATCCAAGCATTCCTCAGCAATCGCCTCATGAGGACACTTTGCCTCCAGCTCCATCAAAGACACACGTAGCTGATCTTCCAACATATTGATAGCTCGATGGAGTATCTTCTTATAGAATTGTATTTCGTTACAAAGAGCTTGGCATAGAATGGAGATTGACTCATCGCTAAGGTACAGATCATCCTGATCTGACCATGTATTTGTGTTAACTGATTTTGCCAGTGCGAGCCTCTCCTGTTCATGACACTCAAATAAGTTTTCTATGCTCCGAATATCTTGTTCAATGTGCTCATTGCGAATTGTGAGGATCTTGGAATCAGACGGAATTGCCTCAAGGTAATATTGATAATTGAAATACCAGTGATCTGGACTTTGGTTGTAATGCGTATTGATCCCTTGCAGCGACTTAATTGCCAGTCTCTTACATCTATCAGGTGAATCACCTTCTTCTCTAAGTCCATTTTGAACAAAGTCTTCCATATGAGGGAAAGGGCAGTCGAAATAAAAGCGTGCCTTTTTATTCGCCCAATCGTTATCATGAAGAAAGTCTTCTTCGATAGGCTTGTCGTAGTTGAATGCAGAGAGAGCTCGAGCTACGGGATCTCTCACAATGAATAGAAAGTATCCTGCGTCATCATCGCAGTTGTAGACGTCTTTATGAAAGGTATGAGTTGTAAGTTTTGTTAGCAGACTGGAGGAAGTGTGATTCTTGTTCTGGATAGAGGCGTCTTCTCCACCCACACCGACACCGACACCATCATGACAATGAAGCGAAAATCCGAGGCTGCATCCCAGCGTAGATCCACCTGCCTTGCCTACATGAGTAAAACATATCTCCTGTTCTTTGGGGACGCTAAAGTTGATCTCTTTGGTCGCCCATTTAGGTACTCTATAAGAGCCATAGCCTGACCAGTGTTGTTCATATGATGATGTGATGTTGACAGCTGATATTTCAACAAAGTTTGAGGAAGAAAGAGGAGGATTTTTGACCGTGGAAAGAGGAGGATTTCTGTCCGTGGGAGGATTATGATGTGCAATTGCCGTGGAGATGAGCGAGTAGGAAGACCATGTGATGGCTGCCAAAGCCAAGGAACCTAGTGTTATGCTGCAGATCATCTTGAACGGCGCGGTTTGAGTGGCCGCATCTTCTTCCTCGCTCGAAACCTTTTCGTATGGATGCTTCGGCTTCGACTGCATGATACTAGATGATAAGCTGCTCTCTGTCAACACCAGTGGCGATATTATGTTTCAGAGCGATCGCATTCGGATGGAAGAAGGAACCCGCTTCCATGTGAGAGTAGTCGAGCACCAAATTTTCGTGTTCCTTGCGGACATTTTTTACATGGGAATTAGTATAGCTGGGAGGTTTTGCAAATTATGGCTACGAAACGGTACTCAACTGTCGTATCTTTTTGTCCCATTCTCCGTACTTAGAGTCAGAAACTAGAAACTAGGAGGTCGATCTTAAGAGAACGGCCTGTGGAGGTGATGGCGGAGTACATATCGACTAGATAACTTTATCATCAGAACATCATTTAGTAGGTGTTAGTAGTAAAACTTTGCACATCAAAGTACTATTCTCCTCTTATATTAAATCTTAGCCTCCTAAACCTAAACCTATTATTATCTACATCGTTCACAACAACTCAATAGCCTCTATTGTCTCTAAGCTTTTCACTGATATCCGGTATCACATCCAAGCATTCCTCAGCAATCGCCTCATGAGGACACTTTGCCTCCAGCTCCGACAAAGACACACGTAGCTGATCTTGCGACATATTGATAGCTTGATGGAGTATCTTCTTGTAGAATTGTATCTCGTTACAAAGAGCTTGGCATAGAATGGAGATTGATTCATCGCTAAGGTACAGATCATCCTGATCTGACCATGTATTTGTATTAAATGATTTTGTCAATGCAAGCCTCTCCTGTTCATTACATTCGAAGAAGTTTTCTATACTCCGAATATCTTCTTCAATGTGCTCATTGCGAATGGTGAAGATCTTGGAATCAGACGGAATTGCCTCAAGGTAATATTGATAGTTTAAATACCAGTGACCAGGACTTTGATCTTTATGCGAATCGATCCCTTGCAGCGACTCAATCGCCAGTCTCTTACATCTATCAGGTGAATCACCTTCTTCTCTTAGACCATTTTGAACAAAGTCCTCCATGTGAGGGAAGGGGCAGTGGAAATAAAAGTGTGCTTTTTTATTTGCCCAATTGGTATCATGGAGAAAGTCGTTTTCGTCAGGCTTGTCGTAGTTGAATGCAGAGAGAGCTCGAGCTACGGGATCTCTCACAATGAATAGGATATATCCTGCGTCATCATCACAGTTGTAGACGTCGTTATGGAAGGTATGAGTTGTAAGTTTTGCTAACAGACTGGAGGAAGTGTGATTCTCCATCTGGACAGAGGCGTCGTCAACACCGACACCAACACCATCATGACAATGAAGCGAAAATCCAAGGCTGCATCCCAGCGTAGATCCACCCGCCTTGCTGAGAGATTAACGAGTAGACGCAAACAGGCGTTAGGACTTTACGTTGTAACGAAATAACGAGATAAATACTACGTTAGCAAAATCTCACCCTACATGTGCAAAACATATCTCCTGTTCTTTGGGATGCTAAAGTTGATCTTTTTGGTCGCCCATTTGGGTAATTTCTTGCCTGACCAGCGTTGTTCGTATGATGATGTGATGTTGATCGCGGATATTTCAACGAAGTTGGAGGAGGAAAGATGAGGATTTCTGTCTGTGGAAAGAGTTGGATTTCTCCCTGTGAGCGTGGAAGGATTATGATCCGCAGAGATGAGCGAGTAGGAAGACCATGTGATGGCTGCCAAAGCCAAGGAACCTAGAGTAATGCTGCCGATCATCTTGAACGGCGTGGTTTGAGTGGCCGCATCTTCTTCCTCGCTCGAAATCTTTTCGTATGGATGCTTCGGGTTCGACCGCATGATACTTGATTGTGAGCTGTTCTCTGTCTGGTGGATATTGTGATTGAGAGCTATCTCGCATTCGGATGGAAGAAGGAACCCGCTTCCATGTTTAAGGAACCCGCTTCCATGTGATTGAGAGTTGGTCGAGCACCAAATTTTCGAAGCGTTTGCAAATTAACGGTACTCGTCTGTCGTCTCCTTTTGGGCGATACAACAAGTAACCGGTAGATTTTGCTTCAAAACGGTACTCAACTGTCGTATCTTTGTGTCCTATTCTCCGTACTTAGAGTCAGAAACGTGGCGCTGTAAGAGAACGCCTGTACTGTGGAGGTGATGGGTGATAGTACAATAGATTAGATTACTTTATCATCAGAGCATATCATTTAGTAGCTGTTAGTGGCAAAACTTTGCACATCAAAGTAGTATTCTCTTCCATCCTCTTACACTCCAACTCCACTCACTCTCTCTACAACACTCTCTTTCTCTTCCTCCACTCATCAACCCCACCTAAAATGATGCTGACGCTGTCCCCCACCCTGATGAAAATTCTGATGAAAAAACTGATTCGGATTCATATGATGCCTCTGCCCCTGCTGTCCACCACCCTGATTCTCAAACACTGGTTCCCCCCGATCATACTTTTCACGTAGTTCCTTATCACTCAACACTTCGTATGCCTCACTGATATCTTGGAACATTTGCTCTGCCTTTTCTTTATTGTCGGTGTTTTTATCTGGGTGCCATTGGAGTGCTAGTTCACGGTAACTCTTTTTGATTTCCTTTAGTTGGGCATTGCGAGGGACAGATAGGATTTTGTAATAATTCTTTTCTTTCGATTGTTTGAGTGCCACTTGAGCCTCTTCGACTTTACGTTTGCAGTGTTGCTTTTGATCATCGGGGGCAATTTCCAAGGCACGTTGATAACTTCGGAGGGACTCTTGGTACTTTTCGGCAGAGGATTGTACCTCCCCCAATAAATGTAGGCCTTCGACACTCTCTTGGTTGTTCACGTGTTTCATACACTCTTCTTCCGCCTTGGCATACTCTTTTAATGCCAAGTGAGCTCTAACAACCTTCAACAACGTCGGTCGAACAAACGCCAAATGCTCAATATCAACATTCATCGCCCCCCACCACAACCCAATCGCTTCTTTATACTCCCCCTTTTTTCAAACGCTTGCATCCCCCCGTTTATCATTCTTGGTAACCTTCTTCAACAATCGATTGTCCCTCTTTACACCCCCCATGCTCCGGATCTAATTTGAGCCCCTCCCTAAAATGCTTTTGGGCCATGTCCATCTCATTCAATCGAAAGTATGCCTCGCCACGTAATTGGTATGCTTCCAAGTGTTGAGGGTAGCTCTTTAGAATCTTTCCCGTGTCACTAATGTGTTCCATAATAATCACCCACATTATATTCCGCTTGTGATTTCATGTAGAGTAAATCAGGTGGTATCCCCCAACGTGGCATAATATGGTAAGCACATTGCCAAAGTGCTGAATTGCCGATGACCAATCTGACTGTTGGTACGCCGATAATGCCGCATTGGTAACATGTGCACAGTTGGTAGCATCCTCATTCACTTCATTGAGTGATTTGTATTCACTCACTGCATCCTCACATCTACCGAGATTGACTAGCAACTTTGCCTTTATCCGTTTATACTCCATAGTTTTATTCTTATTCTTTCCACTATTACTACCATCATTATCCTCACTTTTTTCAAGTAACTCACAAGCAGTAGTGATATCGCCCAGCGCATCCCCATAACTTTTCATTCGTTTGTGCAGATTGTACAATTTGTAATGATTGGCGGAATTGGTGGGTTCCACCGAGATGGCTTGGCGGTAGTAGGATTCGGCATCGGTGAATTTGCGTTCCATGAGGGCGTTTTCGGCGAGTTGACGGAGTTTGCCTGCCGAGAGATCTTTCTTGTTGCCACCGTTGTTGTCATCTGATGATGAGGTGGTGGAGGAGGCGATGGTTAGTTGGATGGAGGAGAGGAGGAGGGTTGTCATGCAGAGGAGTGACCAGAGGCTGCGGGGGACTTGTTGTTGCTGTGGTGAGAGTAATTGTGGACCGCTCATCATTGTTTCTGCGGCTGATTTTGTCTATGCTGGAGATTTCTGAATTTAAAATGACGAGAAGAAGAACTGTAGGCCGATAGTGGTGGTCTCGATGCAGGCTGTGCTGTGCGTCGTTGCAGAAATGGATATGGTAGGCTGAAGCCGGTCCAATAGCGCAATGAAGTGGGGCTGGTATGCTGGCTTTGCGCTTGCTTTTTTTAATTTTGTCGGCGGAGTTTCTGTGTCGGTCATCTTTGTCAAAAGTCACTAGTGTCTGACCGTGGCTAAGATATCCAGATATTGTCATTACACACCCCATAAGTTACAAAACCACCCATGTTTGGGTTGTAGCTGGACAGAAACCGAAACTGAAACGACTCTCCTGTTATCGGGAGTCTGTAGGAGTTGACCTCCACCTGGAAAATGAAAAACTTCCGCGAACTCGATGATTCATCAAAATCCAGCAGCCGACCACGACCACAGCACACTTCAAGAACATAAACAACCATGAGACGACCAAGCAAGCCACTACTAATAGCCGGTATCCCCATCGCCGGCCTCGCCCTCGCCTCCTACCATGGCGGAAGCACTGTCTCGGCCTGGTCTCCAGCACCACACACCACCACCGCTACCTCTAGACGCTCCCATAAACAATCATCATCATCATCAGTCGTACTCCACTCGGCCATCGAAGACGAACTAGACCTCTCCTCCCTCCATCTAACACCCCAACTCGAAATGATGGTAACTGCCTTCTCCTCCATTCCCGATGAAAAGACACGGCACAAACAGCTATTGTACATGGCATCGAAATTACCAGCAGTGACGGACGATGTGAGAATTAGCGAGAATAAAGTTCCGGGATGTTTGAGTACTGTTCACGTCGATTGCACACTCGAACCCAAAGAAGGTGATGACGACCAAGAAACAATGGTAGTCAACTACTTTGGAGACTCGGACGGTCTCCTCACCAAAGGACTATTAGCCCTCCTAATCCGTGGATTGAACGGTGCCACTCCGGAAGAGATTCAACAAGTGGATCCTCAATTTATTCAGGCGGCGAAAATATCACAAACGTTGACTCCGGGGAGGAATAATGGGTTTTTGAATATGTTGGCGGTTATGAAGAAGAAGGCGCTGGATGCTGCTGCTGAGGGGGGTAATGATGTTGATGCTGACGATGAAGAGACCAAGGAGGAAGAGGAGCAATCAGCTATTGTCACATCATTTGAGGAAATTGACGGCAAACCAATGTACAACACCATCATGACCACACTAATCACAATCCTCAAACCAACCTCCATCACCCTAACCGACAACTCATCCCAACACGCTGGTCACGCCGGATCCAAGGGATGGGAAGAAAGTGGAGAATCACACTTTGCATTGGAGATTGTTGCCGAGGCATTTGAGGGGTTGAGTTTGGTCAAGAGGCATCAGTTGATTTATATGTTGTTGGGGGAGACTATGCAGAAGATTCATGCTTTGGAGATTAAGGCGAAGATTCCTGCTGAGGTGTAAAGATGGGAGATAGATAGATAGAGAGAGAGGTGGAATGAAGAACAAGAACAACAAGAGACTTCATTACTGAAATAGAGAGAGGTGGGAGGAATATGTCAATAGATATTAACGACTACAGATTTCACCTCATCACGACGGGATAAATTTACTAGTCTCTGCTGCTTCACTGCTATTAAGAAACTGTTTCAAATAAGGATAACACCTTTCCTTCCGCTTCAAACACTTCATCACATCCTTCGCTCCAATAAACGTATTATAACGTACGACCCACAAACATTTTCGATCAGGTGGATCACCCCGCTCCACCACCTTTTTGTCATGTTCTACCTTTACTTTCAAGTGGCCTGTAATTGCGCTCCATTCTTCATCCGTATAAGTACCCACTCCTCGAGACAATCCCCCATTTTGGGGACAGCCATTGACAACACCATGTCCACACTTGGGATTGGTACATAGTGTCATGTGCTGATAGGAAAAATCACGGAACCAATGTATCCTCTCGGGAGGCAATAGTAACCGTACCACTGTCGAGTGTACCACCAAGTCACCAGTGCGTTGTGTATATATCAAATTCGACTCATCAATCATATTCAAAAATATAGAAGCAGGTGGTCTTATGAAGAAGGAGATATCGGCAATAAAGAAGTTGTTGTAGAATGATATTCGCCGATCCTTTTTGAACTCGTCAACAAGCTCTTGTGTCGTGGCATCTTTGTTAACATCTAAAACTTTGTCCACCATGTCATCCCATCCTGCTCCCACGGCATCCTCAATCACTGGTTGACGAAATCCGTACACTTTGTGATTGTCCCGCATGTACTCAAATAGATTGTACTTGATTTGTGAATGAATGTAGGAGTCATCATCCAACCTCATGACGTGAGTATACCCCAAGTTATGTAAATAGGGCCATATCAAAATGGCAAACCATCGCATCATGTGTCGATAGCCAATACTGTACATTGGTCGATTCCAGTGGATAGAGTCACTTTCATGTAGATTGTAGGGTAATGACCAATAGGTGGAATTGAGTGGGTGTAACTTTATCTGCGGTCGATTGGCTAATTGTAACTCTTCCATTGTCTCGTTGGTTGGTACCCCCTCTTCCGGGACGTAAAAGGATGATAACATCGACATTGGTGGGAAAGTGAATTTATGTAATTGGAATACAAGAGGTCCAAACTTTGGAGAGCTTCGAATTGCCGGAGATAGTGGTTGTTTTCGATGTCATGCTGTGCTCCGTAGGTAGAGTGGACTTTAGAGAATTGGGCTAGATAGACTATTGCATCGGTATTTTGCTCCTTCTGCTGTTTTGAAATTGAAATGGGGTTGGATGAGAGGGTGATTGCTTTTTCGGCAAGGATGATTTGAGAGATGCCGATTGAGAGTATGAGTGTTGCTAGAAGGCCTATTAGCATGTGGTGCTTGCTCCGTTGGCTGCCTTGGCGTTGTTGTGCTGCCATCCCGTGCGCTGAAGATTTGTTCTTGTGGATTTGAGTAGTGTGGAGTGGTATGGTGGATGGTGGATGGCGCCAGAAATCTACGATGGCGCCAGAAATAATGCCAAAATGAAAATGCCCCAATCTTGCTCACCACAATTTTGATTGAATTAGCTGGTGATAATATCGGCTGTAGTTGCAGATACCAGCTTACTATTGAAGCGGGTCTCTTCATCAATAGCAACCTGCGTCAAGAGTCGGACGGTCGAGAAAGTCGCCGGAGAATACCAACAAAATGATGGGAGAGCACGAACCGGTTTCCAACACAGGAGAGGGAATTTGGCATCAACAACTACCACCATCATCGTCTCATTGTCACTACTGGTTATTTTCATGTGGGTCATGCTGTTGCTTTCCGGAATTTCTATCGTGTCCGCACAGGTAGAGTGGGATACTTCATTGTCTACGTGCTTGCTGCCATCAGTCTTGTATTCCAGTATCTGCTACTCAGCAAAATTGATAGCGCAAGATAAATTCATTTCATATGATGATGTTGTGGCGTGATACTCTTAAACTGTCACCACCAGCAGTAGTAGCACCAACACCACCACAACAACCACTGGAATCATCGCATGATAATCAACAATTACAATTTCCGCCATTGGTCGGCATGTCTTCTCATCAAAGACAATAATATCATATTACCAGAGTGGCTCGCCTATCACTACACAGTCCCTACCGCTGCGGCGTTTTAATCGTGGCTGTGGATCCAACGTCAAAAACTGACCCTAGACACATACTCGTCAATATAAATCGATAGGAATGAATGTAACTAGTAATGGACAGATGACGATTACTGGGTGGACGGAGCGAGGGATCATGAACAAAGAAATTTTCGTATTACCAATGAAACAACTACCGGTATATGCGCAAGATCGACTCGTTTACCGACAAAAGATATTCTATCATGGATGGTCTCAAGCAATTAAAGACAGAAAATCGAACATGGACCGCAGTGATTGATGCAGATGAATAAATTGCTTTCAATTACTTGGATGAAAGTTCTTCCGAGGGGGTACCATCTTGGTGTTATACAAAACATTTATTCGATGGACAACTAGACGAACGCCGTCAGTGTAAAGAGACGTGTTCTTCTTTCAACTTGACTTGCGATACAAAGAACAGAGACAAGCACCAATTTTATTGCAAAATTCCCGACTGTGCCAATAAGTATCAGAGGAAAAGTTTTCGAACAAAGCTCAATCAATCTGCAACTGCGGCGGAGCATATTCACAAACATTTCGATCGACAGTTTGATATGAACGATTGCATTGTCCTTGCGCGATATCTATTCTCATCTAGAGGGAGTAACAAAAAGGCAATTGAAAAGGATGTAGATGAATCCTTTAATGCGACACTGTTTCATACACTTCGTTATCGCTTGCGGACTGAATTAGACAATGGTCAACCTGGAAAAAGCATAATTGATGTCTCACGTTTACGATAGAAGAACTGTAACAAGTCCGCATCGATTGCATTCGAAGTGCTTATCTGAAGGCAATGCCTATGTAGACAACTTCATGATGAGTTTTCGTGGTACATCACTACGTTGGGTCTTGGGAGAGTTTTCGTCTCCGAGGGTATGAGTTATTTATGCAACGGAACTATCAACCGAGGTGGGTTGTTGATAATACGACACCTCAATATACAGCGAAGGAGGGGACTAGAAACGTGGCTGTCACAGTTCGCAATGCTTGTTGGTAGTGAGATGGCTATGAAATTTGACAGAAAGGATTCGTGTTCGCGAGGAGAGGGAGGTTGAACAGAATTTCATTTAATTGGAGTGAGAATCCTTAAAACGTAATAGCTCGATATGAATGTGTGTGGATGAATTGATACATAAGGTTACGATGAAGCTGCTGACCTCTCTCGATCCTCAATGATGGAAAATGCTGCCGTTCTGCCTTCCATGCCGTTCTGTCTTCCTGCCGTTCTGCCTGCCTGCCTTGTCGTTTCGGTCAATTCATAGCTGTCTCTTCTCCTCCTCCTCCTCCCACATACAGAGAATGTACAGCGGTAGCAACGACAGCGGAGATTCGGAGGAGACGAGATTACAGTCAGCGAACTTTAAGGAGAAGAAGAGAACTTGTTCCAAGATGCTGCGTGGTGATCTCCAAAATATGACCGATGAGGATTGGGAGGAGCTCGTTCATGGACGCACACAGAGTTGATTGGGGCATGCAGGAGAAAATTTATCAATATGATGAGGGAGATAGTGTTTGACTAGATATGAAAGAGGAACCCTAACTCTAACTTTGCTCCATGCCTGAAAACACACTCCTCCATTTTTGAACTCTATTTGAGCATCCTTGAAAGCTGCATGGTTTTTCCTTTGCTCCATGCCTGATGCACACTCCTCTACTCTGAATTTGATTTGTGCATCCTTCAATACGACATAATTTGACCTTTGCTCCGTGCCTCTTGCACACTCCTCCCTTCTTGGATTGATTTGTGCATCCCTCACTGCTGCATAGTTTGGCCTTTGCCCCATGCCTGAAGCACACTTCACTATTTTGAACTTGGTTTGTGCATCCCAAAAAACTGCATGATTTGACCACCCTCCTTCCTCCCATGCCTTCTGTACACCCCTCCCTTTGAACTAGAATTGTGCATCATGCGCTGTTACATAGTTTGGACTTTGCTCCATGCCTTTTGCACACCCCTCCTTTCTGAGCTAGATTCGTGCATCCTTCAGCGGAGCACATCTTTGCATACTTCCTCCAATCAAACTTTCGTCCGACTTTTTGATTATTCCTGGAAGGCTTTTGTTTCCTACCTACAGCCCTCTTCTTTCCGGGGCGATCCATGTCCATGGATGCTTCGTCGTCTTGATTGACAGAAGCTCTTTCGAGTTGATGTTCGCCGTCCCGTAGATGCAGCATTCATCCGTCCCTTCTCCTTGGCAACAGCAGCAGCAGGCTGCTTTGTCCCATGCCTTCTGCAAACTCCTCTACGGTGCACTTGATTAGTGCAACTGTCCGCAGAACATGTCTTGTTGTTCCGCATCTTTTGTTTTTGAGCAATACGTTCCGTATCCAAGTTGTCGGTTGCGCTTGATTGACTTGCCTCTTATTCCTAGGAGCTGATTTGGCTTTCGTTGGCCCATCATTATCAGCAGCCGCCGCAATCGCCGCCGCCCCGCCCTCCTGCGTAGACAGTCTTGATAATAAATCAGCACAGCTATATCCTCCTCTTCCTTTTCCATCGTGTTAGGTTTATTGTTAGTAGTAGGTGGATTCTCCTCAATTAGATGAATGTAATGATGATGACACTGACTCTGCATTCCTTGCGCTCTTATGTAGCTCTGAAGGTGAAGTAAGAAGAAATGACAACAAAGAAAGCAGATCCAGGGATATGATAAGACCAAGTCACCGGTACTCTCGCAGGTCATTTTAGGCGTACTATGTTGACTGCCGCGAACTCTACTCCTCGAAGTGCTGCGAACCCTCTCCTGACAATGCTCCTTCTTACTCTCTCTTCATTTCAAACCTAAGTATGTACAAATGCTGGATCGCCTCGTCTTCTGCCAAATACCTTGGAAAGATATTTTGTCATGATTACAAATAATCTCTATGTAAATGTAAACTTACGGATTTGAAAAATGATCTTTGTGTACACAGCGAGCATTGTGTAGATGTAGACAGGGGAGAGAAATGTAGCACATACTTCTTTGCTATACTCGTGTCCTTTCTGCCCAATGACATCATTTACATACTCCTCCTTTCTGAGTAGCTTGATTCGTGCAACCTTTACTGCTGCAAGTCTTCTTCTTTGCTCCATGCCTTTTACACGCTCCACCTTTTTGAGCTAAATTTGGACATCCTTCACTGCTGCATAGTTTGGTCTTTGCACCGTGCCTCCTACACACTCCTCCATTCTGAGCAAAGTTTGTGCATCCTACGTTCTTGCATAAGTAGACCACTGGCTTTGCTCCATGTCTCTTGCACACTCCTCCCTTCTGCACAGTATTTTTGCATCCTTGAGAGCTGCATAGTTTGGCCTTTGCTCCATGCCTCCTGCACACTCCTCCCGTCTTCACATAATTTGTGCAGCCTAGAAAGCTGCATAGTTTGATCTTTGCACCGTGCCTCCTACACACTCCTCCACTGACAACATGATTAGTACATCCTTCACTGCTGCATAGTTTCATCTTTGATGCCCCATGCTTAATGCACACTCCTCCTTGTTGAACTAGATTTGTGCATCCTTCACTGCTGCATCGTTTGACCTTTGCCCCATGCCTCTTGCACACTCCACCGTTCTGAGAAACATTTGTGCAACCTTTTCTGCTGCAGAGTTTGAGCTTTACACCGTGCCTCCTGCACATTCCTCCTTGGATGACTTGATTAGTACATCCTTCACTGCTGCATAGTTTCTTCTTCTTTGCCCCTTGCTTAGCCGTCTGTTTCCCGGGGCGGTCCATCGCTGCTTCATCGTCTTGATCAGCAGAAGATCTCTTTCGAGTTGAAGTTCGCCGTCCCGTAGACGAAGCAATCAACTGCCCCTTCTCTTTGGCAGCAGCAGCAGCAGCCGTCGCCCTGGCTTTCGCCGTCTTGCTAGACTTGTAGATGAGCACCGCCAAGTCTTCTTCCTCAGTCACTTTCGATTTTTAACAGAGAGAGCCGTGTGTTTGGCCGGCCGTGTAGGTTTGGTCCGGCCATGTACTTTTCTCTCTCTCTACAAGCTTTGCTAAGAGGCGGGCTGCAAACTACATGCATGAGTGCGAACCACAGAACGCAGGTTTTCGGACATCGGAGAAACTTCTTGAGACACGGAGAGACACTTTCCATAAGTACCTATGATGATACTAATGATAAGTATCCAAGCTTCGGAGAAGTGAGGGCTGCAGTGTTCTTGAGTTGAAGGGAAGAGGAGGCCGCGCTGGAATTTTGCATCTTGTTGTTGTTGTTGTTTCAGACTAGTACATAACATGTAAGGGTACTGTAAGGGTACACCGGACGTAAGTTAGGAAAGATTTTCTGATTTGGAGGAAATTCTGTCCTCATGGTCGCAAAAGTTTCGGAAGGTGCTCTCTCTATCTATCACAGTGCTGCCAAAATTGCCATAGTACAATACTTCACTAACTATTTTGTGAGAATGTCTGAAGTGACAGCAAAAAAAGCATGTTCCCGGCCAAATTTGGTAGGAGTACAAAAATGTCCAGAGCACTGTAAGCCACCTGTCCAGAGTACGTTAAGCCATCTGTCTAGAGTAATGTACACTCCTCAGTTGAGGAGTGATGTACATTATGTGCAATGTCCAGAGTACTGTAAGCCACCTGTCCAGAGTATGTTAAGCCATCTGTCTAGAGTAATGTACACTCCTCAGTTGAGGAGTGATGTACATTATGTGCAAGCGATGTGAAGAGAAACCTCCATCTCAAGCTCATAAATTTTAGAAAGCCAATATTGTCACATCAAAAAAGACATCTTCAGTACTACTTGACTCACCTACAAACGCTTAATAACAAA
>JAHBBA010000047.1:0-11262 GCA_018806925.1 Skeletonema costatum | reverse complement strand
GCCAAACCCGCCAGCGCATCAGGCCGGGCCCAATTTCGTAGAAGTTCAATTGCAGCACACGGCTACATATTGTACGTCGGAATTAATAATCAAAAAGCAGGCCTAAACAGGCCAATCGTATCTTCTTGATCGGATCTTTTTCCAGTGCCGACTTCATTCGGCATGCACACATGATGTAGTCTCGGGATCCGGAATGCGTATGCACGGTTGCCGTGGTAGGTGTGGCCACTATCGTCATAAAAAGTGCACAGCGCAAAATAGAAACCATGTTGAAAGATATTAAAGATTACTCCTGCCGAAGAGGTTGGCCTCTTCATCACGGCACAAGGGTTAGACCCAGCATCCGTTCGTCTCGGAGGGAGTCGATGGGAGTCTTCTCCTCTCCTTATCCATCGACGATCTCAAGAATGATCTCGGCCTATCTAGTCTACAAGCTAAGAAGGTGATGAAGAATATTGAGTTTTCCAAAAGTCTCGCCGGGGGTGGAGGCGGAGAAGATGACGCAAAGGTGAAGGAGTTGGAGGCAAAAGTAGAAACATTAGAGGATGATTGAAAGCAAAAGATGATGAAATTGCTGAACTTAAGAGGAAGATGGAAAAGATGACCGACGGCTGTTGCGCCAGCGCCAGCTCCCACCCCAGCTCCAAAGCCAGCTCCAGCTCCTGCTCCTCCTCAGCGCCGAGGACCAGGTGTAGTGGGAGGTGCTGCAAGAGGTGCGGCGGGGTTGGTGCGATGAAGGGGAGCATCGCTGGTGCGATTCTTCCGGTATGGACGCATCAGACGGCGCAAAAGCTGGAGCTGCTGTTGGTGCGACGAAGGGAGGGTTGCGTGGTATTCGTGGACGTCGGCGCGGCCTGAACAAACAGTACAATATGAAACAATGTTCATCCTGCTGCAAGTTTTAAGATACGTAAGTCAGGTGCATGTGTTTAAGTGTAACATATTCATACGAAGCAACCAAATTACACTCCTAAATAGTAGAAAGAGACCTAGATGCTGAAGAGAAAATAATCCTAATAATCCTACATCTTGACGATGCTATGCATTCTGCAGATACTTAGTAGTTGTGCACCAAGAAAAGGCAGTAAAGCAGGTATTGGGATATACTCTCCTATCCAAATAAAAAAGGGTAAACAAGTGCACCCAAACGTGAATGAATGATACAACGAAGATGAACATTTCCGCATATCGTGTTTGTGTATGGGGTAAAGTTTAGAAGGAGTGAAGAAAATAGGAAGTAGCAAGCAGATATAAAGCCTGTTGGCTACGAACGAAGATTCGGAATAATAATATGCCTTGGCTGAAGCATCCTATGTAGATCAAATTAACTTCTTGACTACGATTCCTTTTCGACGCTCGACAAATACAAAACTGACAATCAGAGAGCGTGTAACTGCCGAGCAATCCCTTGCAACGCCAGGTTCAGGGCGAGCAGCAAGCATTCGTAGCCTGCTCACCCACATTGCCAATATTTGTAAGAAGTACTCACCATCGACATGAGACTTGCTTTCCTCCTCGAGAACTCTGTGACGGCGACGCATAACCTAACTTGCCTTTGTATTTAATGTCAACGTCTACGGTTTCGTCTTGGGTGCCGAAACAGCCAACCCATCCATCATCATTACAGTCGGTAAAGGTGAGATAGTGCCCAGCCTTCAGTCATCTTGTAGGGCCTCCAGGCCTTTAAATACGCGGCCCGCGTTTTCGAGAAACTGACCAGTGCGGACACCTCACACGTAATCATGCCCGCGCGTCCTGTGGTTAGAGGACCCTTCAAATATTCAAGGTAATCCAAGGCTTCTTTGGGCATGTACTCGGCTAACCCTAACTCGAGAAATTGTGAAGCTAGCCTTGGTTAGTTGGTTGCGACGGACACTGATGCAAGTTGAATGATCCCACGCCAAGCTCGTCGAGGGAATTTGGGAGAAAACAGATGGCTTGTAGCAGTTATGGAAACGTGTTCAAAGAACCAACTTTCCCACCAGGTAATTCGATCTGAACATCACCGGCGGTTGGAGAGATGCCACATCAAAGGGCACATTGAGGTTTCCTCAATGGTTTGCTGGTTGATGGGTGCTAGTCCCCGAACGGTAACATGGAGGTGGTGGTCCGGACCGCTGATAGGTCATTTGCTTCAGCTTTGCCGTAGGTTCGTTGTTTTCCCCAGCAGCAGCAGCGGTGCATTGAGAAAGAAGTGCAAGGCAACGAAAATGATACAAATTTTCATGTTTTGATTCGGAAGTTGTTACGATGATTGGTTGTTGTCCTTGCTTCGCAGAGCTGCTCTATCCAAGTACGACCCACTGCTTCTTAATCCTAGTGGTCAATATGTGTAGCCTTTCAATGAGTAGGCCTCTTCTCGGAATTAGAGCTGAGAAGGATCAAACAATTGTATTTGACCGGTAATCTAAGAGTCTAAGAGATGGCACCGGATGCAAAATGTACTAAGCTCCAGCGTTGGAAAGCAAGAGAAAACAAATCTACAGGGGAGTACCTCGAACTGTACCCCCGGGGGGTACAAAAATTTTGACTAGTCTGAGATTTGGGGGGGGGTACAACTCAAAAATGAAGAGAGAGAATTCTTCGTCACCACCACCACATCATCATCTCACCGCAGATTGCGCCGAGCGATACGTCGAGATAATATCGTCTGCGCTGGTATGGCTGTAGATCCTCCTGCCGCCCGTCAATGCTGAGCGAGCGCCTTGTGGCATAAGTAAGAATAGGTAATTAATATTAAACGATACTTCTGAGTATGAGGCAAACGACTCTTGTGTCGTGATGGACTCATCAAAGGGTTTGAGCTGGACTTTCCAATCAAACTTTGGTGCGACCTTGACCCCAAACTGTTGGCCACGATTGCAGAATCACAGAAAGTTAAGTTTAACAAGATGAAGGGATGGAATGATAGTCCTTTTTTTGAGTACCAATGCAAAAAGGTCAGGTCACATTACGTGATTGTGAAGAAGCATTCAAAAGTGAATTGTGTGAAGTGTTTATCTGCTATATCTAATAAAAAGTGCAAAAGCAAGATGTGTAAGCAGTGCTGTGCTGAACACGGAGCTCCAACGTGTGCTGCTCATAAAAAGAAATAGATTGACGTATTAATATCCCCTTAGCTGGCCTTACTAAGTCCCCTACTGGTCCATTCAAGGAGAGGGGGGGGTACAAAAAACTTGACACTGAGGCTGAGGGCTGGAGGGGGGGTACAAGTGAAATTTGGGGGGTACAGTTCGAGAGAGTACCCGGTACCCTACGGACAAAAAGATTATGACCGGTACTCAGAAAAATCCTAATCGTAGCCGGGTCGGAGTCCATACATAGCGATGACCTTCAGTCACGTCTCTTTGACCACAACCATACCATACCCCTATTGTACCCCAAAACGCCGAGAGGCAATACTGCTGTAATTATGCTCAGTCTTCGTTCTACCATTATTTGTTCGCGATATCGAGGCACTGGTTGTATGCATCGTTTATTGACCAAGGCTATTGTAAGTCAAGCACAAGCTAGCCTTGGGATACCGCATGCACACAAACAGGATACATCAATTCAATACGTCCACCTGGTATCAAAAATTATCGAGTAAGAAGACATGCGAGCAAGGCCTGGTTCTACTTAGTATGTAACTTCTCATATTATAGTATCAAAGTATAAGAACACTGTTCATATAAACTGCTCACATGACATCAGCATCAGCCGATGCTACAGACAAGCCTCGTTTGTGCCCAATTGAGGGTCTAATTTGAATTATTTGGCCTTGCCACCAGCACCTAATCTTACCTCGACATGTTATATAGCGCTGTAAATATGGGCATCGCCAGGTGCTGATGGCCCTTATACATGGATACAGTAACATTAACATTAACACAGAAGAAGTCATCCATGGTCTGCTCGGCATCAGCGCAATTTTTGGTGCAATCTATGAATTTTCTGCACGCGTTCGACGCTGATAAGTCATGCAGCAACTTCGCTGAGGTTCGAGCTATGCTCAAAGCCTGCTCAAAGCAATAGACAATCAGCAGTATGGTATGATGGTTGTAGATATACTTTTCCCGCTTAGCGCTCGCTGCTTGGCTCAAAATTTCATGGGGATCGGTTGGGTACTTGTACGTATCTAGAGTGGGTATCTGAGCGGGATCTTGGTTATCTGAGCGGTTGCACAACACAACATGCAATGCTTGCAACAACACACATGCAATCTTGCAGCTTGCAACAACACAACATACAACATACAAAGCCCAGCCTCGTCCCTCGTCCTCCGTCCTTGAAATTATTAGGAGTACAATTGTACATCACTGGCACCATGAAGACTGCATTTCATTTCCTTTATGCATCTCTGCTGGTCCTCGTTTCAACCCCCCTTTCCCAGGGAAATTTAAGCTATAATGTGATTGAAGATAAATTGGAGGAGTGCGCAGACTGGGCCGAACAGGGAGAATGCACGAAGAACCCGAGATATATGGAAGAGAATTGTCCCGCATCTTGTAAGTGGCAAGCGTCTGAGGATGAACGAACAAAAAAGGCAATTGGTAAGCGCTTTATTTCTACGATTTATTTTGCTTGCTTTAGTCGACACATCTGTGTTTTATGTAAACCACAAAAATTATCTGATGCATTCTTATTATTATTGACGCCCAACAAACCCAATGGCAGAGGAAAAGCTCGAAAACATTGAATCATTTTTCGATTTGGAGGCGGAAGATATTGACGGGGAGGTGCTAAAGTTTGACCAGTTCAAGGGGAAAGTTACAGTGATTGCCAACGTTGCAAGCTTCTGCGGGTACACCGAATCACACTATAAGGGATTAGTGGATCTCTATTCACAATTCAAAGCATCGGCCATTGGTTTCGACATCCTTGCATTCCCCTGCAATCAGTTCGGAGAGCAGGAGCCAATCAATGTCACAGCATTAAGGAATTTGCACTATCGAAGGGGGTAGAGTTCACGATGATGAACAAAGTCGATGTCAATGGTTCTGAAGCGAGTCCAGTGTATCTCTTTTTGAAGAAGGTTGCTGGCCCACCTCGTATTATTTGGAACTTTGCGACCTACTATGTTGTTCGCCCTGATGGTACTGTGAATTCTTATTCAGGTGTGGAACCTACGGAATTGAAGGACGTGATCTTGGAGGCAATGGGTATGGATAAGGATGAGCTTTAGGCGATGATATATTATGATGTGTAACCATAACCGCATACATATTATAGAACAAGAGTAAATCAATATGAATTCCTTTCCATCTAGATACTTTTACCAACAGCCTCAATGGTTTCACATTCCGTGGTACTTCTCAAGCAACATCATGATCAACTCTTGCAAACGGCAAGCTTCGTCCTCTCAAATCAATAAGGCTGTAACCATTTCAACAACTGGGAGTCCATTCTCCTTGAAACGTGGCAAAGTGCAAAAAGCCGAAACAAGAGCAACACCAACGACCGATTGAAGTAGTACAACAACGACACCACGATGAAACCCGGGACAACCCGACAGCCGCCTCTGGTGGTGGTGGTGGCGGCTCATAAAATACGTTTGTGGTCTTCTGATATTCTTCTATTACAATGTGGTGCTCCCTTCAATACCTTCTACTACTGATCATCGTGGCCACCTCATCATCTCGGTCCATCAATCTACCAACAAAGACAAACGTTTCAAATGCTCTCTACCAATACCTATCTACCTCTACAAATGACTCGTTAAGAAAACTGCAAACGTTCGATGCTCTCAATGAAATCTTTGCAGAGATTAGCCTTGATTTACCCGATGCTACTGTGGATAGATCTGGGCTAGAGATCACCATCACCGAGCTCGTATGTCGTGATTTGAACGTTGGTGATATTCAGATTGACCATGAAATTCAATCACCTACATCACAAAAAGTTGGCGTGGATGTGATTGGGATCAAAATTATGTGTAACTTTCGTTATGCATACCGCTGGACAATCTTCTCTGGTGAAGGCGCAGGAAATGCAGTTTTGGACCCTACATCAAATGCATCGATTGATATGGAGTTGAAGTCGAAGGATTACACCATGTATCCACCTGCAGATGTGGATGTTGCGGAATGTCGTACGGATGTACAAATTGCAGATATGAATTTTGATGGAGATGGAGTGGGCATTCTTTCTGGCATTCTCAACTTGTTTGAGGGATTGTTGAGAGATACAATCGAGGGTGAATTGAACACACTTGTCTGTAACGAATTGAGTGGATTGGGCGATGACGCACTTGATGAATTTCTCCTTGCTGTGTCTACGCAACTTGATGTCTTTCTCGAACCCGAAGTTGCAGGAACCAATCCTCTGTACTTTGAAGATAGCTTGGAGCTTCATGCAGGTAGCGACGGTCTCCCTCTCTACCTTGACTTTCAAGAAATGAAAAATGGGACAGGTTTGGTCGGCTCTGCTTGGGAGGAACTAGACAAGCTATTCACTGTGTCCAATGCAACAGAAGGAGTACCATTCAACAGCATTATGCGGGATTATGTTCTTCAAGAAGGTGGAATGCTAGAGATTGATCCATCCATTCTATCAAGCGCCAATTCTTTCTTCAATGGTCACGACATCCTCACCGAAACATCCATGTCCATCAAATCCATCAAAATCAAAGGTCTGGACTCCTTCACTAAGATGGATGTGCTCAAGGCCATTGGAAAGCATACTCTGTGGAATTCAGTCAAGCTTGACTATCTTGATGTTGTCGTGGAAATCGAATCAGTAATGAAGGCTTCGTCCGAAGATGATGCTGTCATCGTTGCAGAGAATTCTCCACCAATCAAAGAGTTGTTCACGGTTGACTTCAAAGTTACTGATATTACTGTCGACTTTTCAATCTTCCTTGGGATCAACCTGGACACCCTTGGCAATCTGCAACTCGGATCAGTACTTGACATGACGTTCATCTTCCCATGTCTCTTGAATGCAATTGACAATCTCTCTATCACTGAGTTATCAGTAAAAGTCGAAGACATGGTCCCGCCGACGCTATCCGGATTTCTAGACCCTGGTGTTGATTATCTCATCTCAAAGGGAGCAAAGTCGCTGTTTCATATGTATGAAGCTGTGTTGATCCGCGCTATGCCCAACTTCTTTGATTCGTTTGTTCGCGAGAAACTTAATGAGTTCTTGACAGATTTTGGAGGGGCGGATGGATGTCCTGAACCTGACTCTTCGTTGAAAGGCATTGTTGACTTTCGAGCCTTGTTGTTACCGGTGCAGCGCTCAGTCGAATTGCTTGGTAGTGGGGACTCGCCGTACGGTAGTCTTGTCAGAAGCATCTACGGTGTCGTAAAGAAGCTGACGGCTGCATCTGATGAAAATGGATTATCACAGATGAATAGCATCATCAAATCCATGACAGCATCACAGTCCAATGTGCAAGGCGACCTCAGCTTTCCTGGAGAGCTGTTTGGGACAAAGATGAATGTAGCTCTCAATGGATTGAATGCTGCAATTGAGCTCTCGATGAAGGATCTCGCGGTTACAAACATTGATACCCTAGGCGCTCCAATCACCCTGCTGCAACCGATGAAAGGAGAGTCGAGTGTTCTGAACAATTCAGTCTCGATTGGAGTTTCAGACGCGGTGCGTACATCCTTTACGCTCAAGGTCATGGGCAAAGGTGACGAGGTCGAAGTCAACAACGAGCTAGAGCTGGGTATTAGTATGAGCAACGTTGACATGATATTGGAACTCCTTGCCGAAATTCAAGAAGAGCCCTTCCTTCAGTTTCCAGTGAAAGACATCACGAACATGAATTGTTGGCTTGCCACAGTTGTCAGGCCGATTTTGAATAACTATGGAGTCCGGGAGGGTGAGGCAGACTCTGGGATTGTTCTCCGAAAAGTCTCTGTGGCTGTTGCCGAAGCAGGTCTTGATATGAAGTGCATTGAGTGCACGTCTCCGCTATTGCTGGATATGCAGGACGTCTTGTCATCGCAAAAAGGGATCGAGGATACAACACTTGTGGCAAACAATATATTTGAATACCTCTCAAAAGTCACCGGAGGCGATTGGGTTCAAACCATCATCGACAAAGCTGTTTATGAGGCTGGGATGAAATGCCCTCACAGTCCAACCTACGATAAGGATTTTGTTGGTTTGCATTTTGATGAATTGGTTGTTCCACAGACTAGTGAAGACTCAATCAGTTTCCTAATTGCAATCATTGCTGTGGTGGGCACATTAATTGTCGTTGTTTCCCTGCTTGTGGTATCAACGAGGTGGGTGTCGAAGCGCCGCCATCAACGTTGGCTCAAGATGCTCAGCAGGCCACAATTGCTTGTGCTGGAAAAGATTCAACTCGAGGACGAAGCACGTGAAAAGGATTTGAACGGGAGAATTCAGGCTATGGTAATCAGCAAAGATATTCCAGTTGTTATTCGGCTCTTTATGCCGTTTGTCATCTTGGGGAACATTGCTCTCTTCTTGTCAGGTCATCTCAGCTTGGGTGGCACGGTAAACATCAGCGGAGGCTTTGCAGGGCAATCATTCAATGTCGACGGCTTCTTCGAATTCTCCATGGTAAAATCAACAATCGAGATGTGGAATGCTGGAGCACGGGCTTTGGCAATCTTGATCGTCATTTTCTCTGGCATCTGGCCTTACACGAAGCAACTGATCACTCTTGTGTTGTGGTTCCTCCCAACAACAAGAGTGTCATCGAAACGACGCGGCAAGATTCTCCGTGTGCTTGATGTCTTGGGAAAATGGTCCATGATTGATGTGTTTGTGCTCTTGATGACCCTCGCATCCTTTCGAGTGTCGGTAGAGAATCCTGATATTAGTTTCCTTCCAGAGGGGCTTTACTCTCTTCAGTTGTTAGTGGTTCCTTTATGGGGTCTTTATGCCAACATGCTTGCACAATTGATCAGTCAAATCTCAAGTCATGTCATCATTCACTATCATCGCAAATCTGTCAACAACGCAACAAGCGCTCAAGCAACAGAGTGGAACATTACATCAGACGACGAAACAGAGACACTTTCCGCTGCACTAAGAAAATATCAATTCAAGCTGGATTACGAGGCCTCAACGAAACGAGCTGCCGTACGCAAGAGCTCAGAATGGGTGCTATGTGCAGCACTGTTGGCGTTTGTAGCCCTTGTCATTTGTGGATGCGTGCTACCATCGTTTAGCATTGAAACGTTAGGACTTGTAGGGTTGGCTGTCGAGAGTGGGCAACAATTCCAAGAAGCAAAGGCTTACTACAGTGTACTCGGGCTTGCAAAGATGATCATGGACGAAGCTCGCTATCTCGGTACTGCCTCTGACTTTGTTGGATTGGGTACTCTTGCGTCACTCTTAGTGATCACAGTTTTCTTGGTCCCATCGGCACAGGCGGCTTCTCTCTGTGTTCAGTGGTTCTTTCCAACAACAAAGAAGCAAAGGAAAAACAACTTGATTGCAAACGAAATCTTATCGGCATGGCAATATATGGAGGTGTACGTCAGCTCCATCATTGTCGCTGCGTGGCAGCTCGGCGGTGTTTCCGAATATATGATCAATGCCTACTGCGGCTCATTGCAGAATTTCTTCACTGGGCTATCTTATTTTGAAATCTTGAAAGAGGAAGATGCTCAGTGCTTCCGAGTGAATGCTACTGTCGAGATGGCGTCGTGGATCCTTGTCGCCGCATCGATTTTGCTATTGGCATTGAATCATTTCATCTCGACAGCATCTAGACAAAAAGTCCAAGACGAGGACGTCTCAAGTGACAGACGTTTCCACAGTGATCGTTGGATTATCAGCACCAAAACTTCGGTGATGTCCGAGGAAGATGAGGAGGCGGTAGAAGCTGCATCACCAGAAGATGATGAGCGGAAGATTGATATTGCGGTTGTGCCTCCTCGTTTCACTGACTACTATTTCTATGCAATTATCAAGACGGACTCGGAGGAGTTTGTGAAAGCAGTGACATGGGATATTTAGTCTCATATCACACGGGGCGTATTCACTTTCAAGAAGTGTATTAGGTGAACTATATGTAACTAGAGTAGAAACTGTATATAATGCAACTGTCATTCAAATTATAGCTCAAGAATTATCTCCGGGCCAGCGAGCATGCGTCTTGAGCATGCTCTGGCTTAAATAATGATGCAGTGAGAGCGTCACTGCATATGATTCAACTTATTTGCTGGCAAACTTTGCATGAGGATTATTCAAAGGACGATGGAGGTAATCACTATCCAAGTACGCTTTCACCTCAGGCACATCTTCCACACGCTTCATGTATGCATCAACCCAACCCTCCTGCGCACACGGTTTGATATTGAGCTCCTCCTGTGCAAATTTAACCTTTCGAAGAAAGCAATACAGTTTGATATCCAAAATGTTGATCTTGCCGTCGGGTCCATCAATTAGTGCATTGCCATCGTGGGCAATTTTCCCCCAAATTGCGAGCTTGTTCGGTACACCTTCCTTGATGAATTGTGAAATAACATCTGGTCCACCAACATAACTTTGGAGGATGAAGTACCCATCATAATCTTTAATCTCTTCACTGAGCATCATGAAACGGTGTTCAGGCATACTTGTTGGGTAGAGATTGTACTTGCGTGCGACATGACGAACAATTGCCTCTGATTGAACTAATTTGACAGAGTCGCCCTCCATGTAATACGGAAGGTTAGGAAATTCCAAAATGCCCGTGCTGCCAAGAACATGCTTTGCGTCCATCCATGCCTTTTTGAAGGATGCTGAATCGCTGGGATCCCCTGCTTCGATGCGTGCATCCACAAAGTCAACATTTGCCACCGTCAGAGCCAATCTGATTGGGTTTGACCATCCGGCTGAGTTCCAATACACGAGTGTCGGCTTGCCGTCTATGGGAGCTAGAGGAACATCTTCTGACTTGGTAATCGATAGCACTGTCATTGTTAGGAAGGTTTTATAAGCTGCAGCTGCATGCCATGTTCATCACCACAACAAGAGGAAGGGTCCATGGAGGAGCAAAGATCTTTTGGTTGCATTTTAGGTTATTAGTTCCAACGTATGTAGCGTGCAACCGACACCACTTTTACATTGTGACGCGGCAGCGGCAAGCTTCGGGCTTCGTGGCTGTGGTTAGGTTGGATGGATGGAGAACGAGAGAGTCATGTGTTATGGGGGGAATGTGAATGCCTAAAAACACTTGATGATTGCAAAGACTGCAGTGCAAAAATATGGTTCAATATCAATACTTAGAAAGTCTGCTCGCATGACCTGTTTCAACGATAGCATGCTGTAGCCTCTAGCTCTAGCACCATATCGTATCTCACGCTG
>JAHBBA010000044.1:0-38016 GCA_018806925.1 Skeletonema costatum | reverse complement strand
GTTATCCGAATTCTGTTCTAATTGTTATCGGTTGGATAAGACCTCCGCTGCGCCAAATCACTCATTATCATTCTGATCCATCGTTGGCACAATTGTCGCTTCGAGCATTCAATTTTTGTGTACGTGGAATGAATTTTCATGCACCCTAATCATCCTATGTCCAGAGCGAAGCGAGTTGGAGCTTTGATTTCCATGTCTATAAGAATGGCGTCGTCTGTCGTTCCTGCATCAAAGGATGGATGGTCCTTCTACCTCGCTCTGAAGAATGATGCAGTCAAAATTCAAAGGCATTGATGTTCCCGTCGATGCGCTCGAATTGAAGAAGAGTCTAATTCCTTTCATTTCGCCCCTCTCAACATTCACCACCTCTTGATGACGACGGGGAAGCACCCAACCGACTTTTGCCTCTTTTCTGAACTGATTTTGAATGCAATGTATGCAGAAGCTCTTGAATGTAGCCAGCTCATATACGCAGCCGACGTCAGCCTTTAGTGAGCCGAACATGAGAGAGCAAACTTAGTTGTGCATTCATGAGAGCATGGGAAATGGGGAAAGGGCATAACGTTGGGGTGCTGGGACTAGATTTCACTGATATGGAGAGTGATGAAGTCTTTCCCTTATCAGCTGTCATGGATGTCACCTTGCAGTTGAATCACCAACTTGACGGAGAAACGCACGTACCACTGCTTGGTCCGCTGAAGAATGTTCGAGCGGCTAGGTCCGCTATGGGCCTTCCCCTGACTATGATCGAAAATTGGCCGAACAAGCATCAAGAAAGGCTTCAGCGTGAGATCAAAAAGAGTGGAGGATGCAGCATTACAGGGGCAGTGCAGCAATTAGTGTCGGCACTTCATGGAACATTGGGGGGAGGTGAACATTTTAGCGACGAAATTGAAAATCCGCTGACAACAAAACAAGTGAAGCTGGCTTGTGGTGAAAGCTGTAATCGATTCGTCAGATGATTCTGCAAAAGAAAGGGCTGCACTAGGAGGCATGATCTTCTCCTCGATCGAAGCGGGGCTCGACAATGCCGACTTCGTAGCGCTGAAGATGATTCCGCACATGAAAGCTTTCATCTTTGGATTTGGCCCAGAGGTTTGTTTCTTCGATTTTGTTCTCCGTTTCCAAAGTGATAAGCACATCGGCTCCATTTGCAGAGAATGTTGATTGTAATGCCACTTTCTCATCATCATTGTTGAAAAGCACGAAGAGGCTTTACAGTATAACTTGTTAGACTCATTTTGAGCTACATGAGCAACCCCGAGTCACTAGCATCCAAAGAAACCAAGTGCTTTCTTGATTACATCACTGCGACTTTTATGCCGAGGATTTCAGCTTTACTCCTGGCCCTATCGAAGCAGACAATGACAAAGGATGGTAAATTCATCGCAGAGAGTAAAATTGAGAGTCATGGTAAGATTTCTGCCTTGCTTGTGTTTGAGAAAGAGAAATTAGACAACGCATTGTTGAAAGTTGGAGCCAAGTTGAAATCAGCAGGATTGGAAGAGGAGAGTGCTTGGCTCGAAGAACAGGTAGTTGCAGTCCACAGTCGTGATTTTTGAGATCAATACTGACGAAGTTGAGAATGCGATGGCTATGGAAGCACCAAAAGAGAAGAAAAACGAAGAAGGCAGCTGGGAGCAAAGCGCAAAGTCAAGTCTGAGCCTTCAAAGGACGCCAAGAAAAAGAAGAAGAAACAAAAGGCTGAAGTCGAAGAGGAGGAAGAAGACGGAGAGGAGATGAAATGATAGTGACGCAGTAGCGGAAGTGGTGAATGGTGAAAGTGACGAAGAAGGGGATAGTGATGAAGAAAGCGAAGAAGAAGAAGATGAGAGTGATGAGGACAATGGAATCTCCCTTGGTAATTTGACCGAAGAGATGGGCTCCGAGTCGGAAGAAGCTGAATTCAGTGACTAATCTATGTCAATGTTCTCTCTCTCAATCCAAATCTGAATCTAAAAAATCCAATCATTTATTTTCCCAGTGTGGAGTGTTCATTGTCGCCAAAATGTACCCTGTGAAGTGGTGACAAACCTAATTTGAAGTAAAGAAAGTAATTATATCAACAACTTAAAATGCCATCTATTATTGCTATACATGATACCCTCTCTCTCTCTTCAGTAGAACATGTTCCTTCGCAACATATTATCACGTCTACTCTGTGCCTCATGGAACTCTGGACATAACTGTCATAACTGCTCAGAAAATGATCTCCATCGTAGGCAGACATCTCTTCAAGACGTTGCAACTGCTCTTGCTCTTGGCTGCTGACGCATTTGCAGCATGAGCATCTGCCTTTCACGCAACATACGCTGCTGGAGAATGTCCAGGGAGCATGGAAGCGAGGAACTGCCTCTCTTGAATGGCGGCAATTGTAGTGGGAGGGCCAATAGCACCTGTAGCCATGGGCAAGACGGTTGCTGATACTGCGGGGCAAGTAGGTAGACGGTGTGGCGACAAACACCCTGCTACTTGCGTCCATCATTCCGCCTACACCACCCATGAAGGCAGGAGGGACTTGTGCGGGCATCGTCATCGTAATGAGACCAGTGTTAGTTAAGCTATTGGCCGCCTCAACAGCAGTAGCAGCAGTCATGTGATGTGTCGTTCTCTTCTTCTTGGCAGAGGGGACTTTGTGGTAACTTGGCTTGGACTTGCAATTCATCTTCAAGCACAACCACGGTTTGTCACGGACAAAGTTATTGTGAGCGAAACGATGATTCCTCACCCTTGCAACTGCCCTTGATCCTTCGGAACCCATAGCGGTTCAGCCTTTCGGATGAAGCTGTGGAATAAGGCCACACGGCGGAAGTATTTCGGAAGAATCTCATCAGAGAATCGTCGCTTGTCTGCGATGATGAATGAGAGACCATCGGGGAGCCATCGAGCGATGGACTCGTACTCAGGAGTGTTGAGTATCTCCTGGAGCACTTGAGGGAAGGGACTTGACCTTCTGGTCGTTGAGAGCATCGGGTGGGGGGTGTCAGAGGCGTCGTGTTCAGAGGAGGGGGCTTCGTCGTCGTCGCTGTTGCTTGCGGATACCATCCTCAGCCTCAGCAGAGCCAGTCCCATTGCTGACGACTTGTGATGGTGGATGGAACCACTGCTTCTGCGCTGCCGAATTCCACTGCGGCGTCGGCTGCTTCCTTGGGTTTGTTCTCAACTTGAGAGGCGGCGAAGAGAAGGTCGAGGCCACTGCTGGGGGCAGTAGCAGCTGGTGTCGATGCAGCATCTGCGGTGTTGGTGTTCATGTTTGTGTCCATTGCAGGTGATTCCGATGGATGAGGCTGGCTGGAATTAGCCATAGTCGACGAGCCTGTGGTGAAATTATTGTTCATTAGGATTATTGTACAATAGTAATCGTTGAGAAGAGTGATGGTGATGCATGCATGCAGAAGAAGTAGTACATACAACGATGGCTCGGGTGAAAAGATGATAACTATCAGGGTCTTCCGTCGTATCGGGACTGAACCCAAGAAAGGCCTTTTGTCTTCACTATCTTCACCAGCTGAGCTGCAGGATCCACATAGGAATTAGTAACTTAGATTGGTAATAAAGATGTCTTGGAGAAAAATCATGAGAACTTTAGTTTTAGTTCGCCAGAACTTCATACAAAAGTGTCGTATTGGGACTAAATAATTTACGATATTGCGCGGATAACTACGTCACCTACATACTTTTATGAGATCCCACGCAGAAAGGTCCAAGGACCTGGGACTCATACTTGTCCGTCGTATTTGTGACTAGCACGGACCAGGTGTCCGCTAGGATATTAAAGGCGTGAGCGTTGGCAGCGCAAGCGGACCAGGTGACCACTTGCATTCCCTTCGAAGATTCATGAGCCCGTCACGATGCGAACCCAAATTTAGCAGCTTCCTCATGGTCCGAAATCAGTCGCGTTTCGTGGGTTCATCGCGGCGGCTCCGTGTTAAATCCATCGTGTCGACAAGTACCCTTGTCTAGCGACATCACACACACACGGACAGAAATGACTCACTCAAATATAAAGATATAGATTCCCCTGGCTGGCGAGCTCGATCGAAGCTAGATTCGATCGAACCTGAACACAAGCCAGCAAAGAAGCTCAGCCCGCTTCGCAGCAGCGCGGCCACGCATGTACAATAGCAATTTTAACCTCTCTTAGAGCAGCTGCAATCGGAGAGAAGAACCCACACAGCCTAACGCAAGTAATAACACACATCAGCATAACAACACCCGGAGGACTAGGTTAGCGCAGCGAGCTAGTTTTAGATTGCGATGAGATAGAGTGTGCTACTTATAATGCAATGCCGTCCGACGTCGACATCCGCAGTGGTCGGGGTATCTGATTCAAGCTCCATATTGTACTCTTGAGTACTGTCAGTGCGCATTCATGAGTTCAAACAAGATCGTAGCTTCATACTTTCCACGTCGTGCAAGTTCGTGTCGGTTGACGGCTGAATATGCCTTTACACAGGATGTAACTATTGAGAATTACTCTGGTTAGTCGAGAGTTGCTTTGTGTGCTGAATCAAACATTCTACATTCTGCCACAAGAATGATAGCGAAAACGATGAAGATAAATGATGATTGGGATTCTTCAATATGTAGCTTTGAATGAAGAGTACTTATGTAAACAGCGCAACGTTACACTAGCGGCGATTGCAGAGACATTTATTGTGGTTCAACATGTCTCTTACGCCGAACAACAACCCTAATTTGAAGTAAAGAAAGTAACTCAATCAACACCATACCATCACAATACAAAATTTATACATATGCTGTACATGATCATTCCTCATCGTTTCATCATCTCATCTGAATCTCTCTCTCTCTTCAGTAGAACATGTTCCTTCGCAACATATTATCACGTCTACTCTGTGCCATCATGGAACTCTGGACATAACTGTACAGTTCGTCAGACCCCGCGTGATCATCTTTTTTCGATTGATTGAAGGCCTATTCTAATGAATCGCACCGGAATCTTATTCTACATCCTCTTGCGAGTATGGCATGTGTTCGTCTGCTGTGCTGACTATCATACTTTTGGAGATATGGTCGTTTTATGTTGGCATAGGATTGGCAACTCGACTATTATACTATTAGCCACGTGATAGCAATGATTTTGCTAAATTTAAAAATCGATTGGAACGAGGCCTAGAGTGATTCGTTCCGATTCCCCACAAACAAAAAAGATGATCACACGGGATCTGAGAACGTAAACTGTCATAACTGCTCAGAAAATGATCCCCATCGTAGGCAGACATCTCATGAAGTCGTTGCAACTGCTCTTGCTCTTGGCGCTGACGCATTTGCAGCATGAGCATCTGCCTTTCACGCAACATACGCTGCTGAGAATGTCCAGGGAGCATAGAAGCGAGGAACTGCCTCTCTTGAATGGCGGCGATGGTGATAGGAGCGCCAATAGCACCTGTAGCCATGGGCAAGACGGATGCTGATACTGCGGGCAAGTAGGTAGTCGGTGTGGCGACAAACACCCTGCTACTTGCGTCAATCATTCCACCTACACCACCCATGAAGGAAGGAGGGACTGGTGCGGGCATCGTCATCGTAATGCGACCAGTGTTAGTTAAGCTATTGGCCGCCTCAACAGCAGTAGCAGCAGTCATGTGATGTGTCGTCTTCTTCTTGGCAGAGGGGCCTTTGTGGTAACTTGGCTTGGACTTGCAATTCATCTCCAAGCACAACCACGGTTTGTCACGGACAAAGTTATTGTGAGCAAACGATGATTCCTCACCCTTGCAACTGCCCTTGATCCTTCGGAACCCATAGCGGTTCAGCTTTCGGATGAAGCTGTGGAATAAGGCCACACGGCGGAAGTACTTCGGAAGAATCTCATCAGAGAATCGTCGCTTGTCTGCGATGATGAATGAGAGACCATCGGGGAGCCAACGAGCGATGGACTCGTACTCAGGAGTGTTGAGTATCTCCTGGAGCACTTGAGGGAAGGACTTGACCTTCTGGTCGTTGAGAGCATCGGTGGTGGGTGCTGAGGCGTCGTGTTCAGAGGAGGGGGCTTCGTCGTCGTCGCTGTTGCTTGCGGATCCATCCTCAGCCTCAGCCTCAGCAGAGCCAGTCCCATTGCTGACAACTGTGATGGTGGATGGAACTACTGCTTCTGCGCTGTCGGCTTCCACTGCAGCGTTGGCTGCTTCCTTGGGTTTGTTCTCAACTTGAGAGGCGGCGAATAGAAGTTCAAGGCCACTGCTAACAGCAGCAGCTGGTGCCGATGCAGCATGTGCAGTTTTGGTGTTCATATCCTCCACCTTCGCAGGTGATCCCGAGGGAGGAGGCTGACCAGCATTAGCCATAGCCATAGTCATAGTCGACGAGCCTGTGTTGAGATTATTGTTCATTGGGACGATTGAGATTGGTAAGAAGAAAGAAGAAGAGTTATGTTAAGAAAGAAGATGCACGTTAGACCGACGCGTTGACTGAATTCTGGTAAAATCCGATGCTCGGACTTGAACTTTGCGTTGTCTTGATAGTTTAGAAACGGAACTATGTACAGGTTACATAGTCGTTTCGGTACCAACTTCAGCTGAGACATTTTGGGAGTACCGTCACAGCGTCCGTCTGAATATCTAGAGTTAAACCTTATATCGCTGTCAGGCGCGATGGCTGAACGAACAATGTCAGCTTGGCCCACTTATGTATATTATGTACTTGTACTTGTCTCGGCAGGGGAGACTATTCTATGAGAAGCCTAATTTTAGTCGCTCTGAACTCAAACAAATGTTGTCGTATCGGTTTTTAGATTTAAGACACTTTGGGCACTCTAAGTTGAGGCTACATACTAAGTAAGGTTAACCCTTCAGACCCAAATGTCGATTTTAGCAGTGCCACATCCTCACTTCTTGCGGGACTCAAGAAACCGAGGCCTTATGTATAGAGTAAGTACTTATGTACGTACATGCTCTTTACCTACTACTAAGGGGTCTAGAGAGTAGCTACTAAAATAATCTATCTAATCTAATCTAATTACTTAGTTTGGTTTTGGCTGGACATACAGTGGCGAAAGAGAGATGAGAGAAGCCGCCTTTACCAAAATTACCAAGAGCCTCCCTGGTCACAAAATAATGGTCCTACTAAACTCTTACTTGCTTAAACATTGTAACCTTACTCTTTACACCCCGCGTTTTGGAGCCAGCAGAGCACTACACGAAGACTACACATATTCTAGGACATTTAGGACCATTTTGTTCCTAAAATCCTGAATGATGGGTATTGTAACTCTATCGTAACTTATTGCCATTTATGTAAATACAAGTGACAACTACTATTGCCGATGAAAAGAACAGTGGAACATGCACACTAAATTAATATCTTTTTCATTCATCCATCATATGACTCCAACATCTAATTCTTCCAACACCGACCATGTCGTCCTTAATAATCCGAAATCATGGGGAAGAAAACTGGTGCAGATAATGCAAAATCTTCCTTCTCAATCAGTTCACACAAAGCCTTGACCTGTGAATACTTGCACGCTTCAGTAGTCACAACTGTATCAGCTGCCATCCTGTCCGTAATCGGTTGCTGCAAAATGCTATGAATACTCACTTCCTGACTTTCGGCCAAGTCCCCCACACTTCGAATAATCCCCAATCCGTCCTGGAAGGAGATGCGGATGTAAAAATGCCGACACAAAATCGTTGTCAATATCAATACTACTCCATAACATGGGAAATGGAGACAAAGGACACGTATCATTCACCACCCTCATAGTATCTGCTACGACAGAATTGGCCGTGGCATACCGTCCTGCACCTGGTCCAGTGAAGCTCGCCGTACCCAAATTAGAACTATCCACTGCCACAGCATTTCCACACCCAGTTGCCGAAGCTAACAAATGATTCAATGGGACCAACTTGGGAGAAACGGTACACGCTAAGAGCACCGTCGTGCTCCCCAAATTCAGATTGCCGCACTGCCGTCCCCACCAATTTGATCGTACACCCCATCGACTTGGCATAGGCAAAGTCCACCACGGAAATCTCCGTAATACCTATGCATGGAATGGTATCAATTGGTACAGTAATTCCAAAGGCCAATTTAGCCAATATAGCAATCTTGGCACGAACATCATGCCCGGCTACGTCGGCGGTAGGATCTGCTTCGGCAAATCCCAAATCTTGTGCTTCTTTCAATACATCATCATAGTCAGCACCATCTTCCATTTTACCGAGCATGAAATTGGTCGTACCATTGCAGATGCCAGAAACTTCATTGATAATATCCCCCTTGTAAGCAGATTGCAATGTATGAATAATCGGAATCCCTCCACAAAACACTTGCCTCATATCCAAATTTAACTGCTTTTTTTGCTCTTATCAGCATTCACTTCATCCACCAGCTTAACAATCTCATCCAAATCATTCCGCAATCAAAGCCTTATTCGCAGTAACCACACTCTTCCCCCCTTCAATGCAGACAAACACGCATCCTTTGCAAGGTAGTTCCACCTGCAACTCTCACTACCAAATCAATCGAGTCATCGTTGAGAATTGATGAGACGTCCGTGACTACTTTGGTGATGGAGGAGTCGATTTGGAAATCACGTGGTTTGTTGGCGTCGCGGACGCATATTTTGGGTGATGGTGGCGGAGGATGAGTTGAGTCGATTCATTATAATTTCGTAGACTCCTCCTCCTGTTTTGTTTTGTTGAGAGTGATCGTGACGAACGAAGACGAGAAAGATATGAGTAATGCATGTCATGCATCAGATTCACACATGCGTATGAAGACTCCAGATGTCCATGTTAATGTAAGCGATAATGCGAACATTATGGTACCAAAGATATGCATATGAGTATGACGATGATGTGTACATAATCGATTCTCGCAGAAACGACATGCGTAAAATAATGTGGACGATTGGTCGATGATGATGTGCGTATAAAATCGATTCTCAAATTGTGCTCCACCAAAAACCCTTGCAGAACTTACCTACCGTCCCAGCGCCGATCATACCAATGCAAGTCGTCATGATTATTACTGTTCTGTACAATGCAGTTTAGAATGCCAAAGAGGTGCAGCGGTCGGTATTGTTTCTAGCTCTGTCTTTGATGATAAGATGATACTATGTACTTACAAGCGGCTCATGATGGATGATGATGGCCCATGATGCGCTTTGGCTTTCTCGCTTCGTTCTTCGTGTTCGGCAAGACGGACAGGCTTGAGAGCTCTCTGCTTGAGAACTGAATCGCATTAGCTTCTCATCAAAACTTGCTGCCGACAGAACCAGCATGCAAGTAGCTGGTGATCGCTGTAAGTATCGGCAGTTTTGTCTCCACCAGTGCTCTAACTTTCAAAGAACAGCTGCCAAACTTTAGTATCACCAAAATATCAATTGTACACTTCTGGCTGCTGGTCGTAAAGAGTTGAATAGTATGAGTATGGTAATGCTTTTCGCTCTCGTATTATGTATCGTTTATAGTAGACTCTTCAAACTTCTCTGCTGCCGTCAAGGCTCCAAATGGTTTGAATATGCTATTCTTACATAATGTTGATGATGATGTTCTTAGTCTTAGGAGAGATGCAAATTAGTGCGAGCAGATGCATTTCCCTACGGAGACGTGTCATCTCCATATACCAACCAATACACATTTGATGCAACACACAGCCGTGTCATCGTCTTTATCGCCGCATCCCTTGATGAATACCAGATACGAGAAAATGCATCATTTTGCGTGCCTTCTTACGGTGGTGAGATACGGCAGAGTCGTCCGACGTACATATTTGTATTTGTTCTGATTGACGTCGAGCGATGCTCAATATGACATTGGCGACATGTGCGCTTCCGTGCTCAAAACGATGAATCCAACCGCACTACTTCAGAGACAGATTCAGCATGGAAATATGAATATGAACACAAGTTCTTCCTTTGCAGTGGATGGCGATGCAGCGGCTGATAGAGAAAGTTGCCGACGGAAATTCTTGACGATTACTGGGGTAGTGACTTTCTCCTTCTTCAACATAAAGAGTTCTTGCAACAAGAAGCATTCCAGTAAATGCCAGAATGAGAAGCGCTTCTCCTGAATTCTGAATCGAAATTGCTCATCTGCCATATTTGAAGACAAGTCTCCCCTCTCCTCTGAGAAGGTCCCTGGGTAGCCTTGGCATAATTGTTTTCTTTGCCGTGGAGACCTGCCGAGGTTGCCGAGGTAGCTGGATTCCGGATGATAGTGAATAGATCCGCATAATTGTAAGGATATTTTGATCCATCGACATATGTCTTCAGTAGCTTGGGCGGTGTATGCCAGGGACTAGTCAATGCGTACGATTGGTAGTCTGGCGCTTCGTATGGGACTCGGAGGGAGAGGAGCAACCTACTTCTTCGAGTGACATGTATCCCCAGTGATTCCTACTGCTCCTCTGCTGCAGCTGCACGCTCACTGCGGATCCTCCCGTTTTGGAGATATGGATGAATTCTAGTCTTGGTTTTGTGGTTGATGCTGTTGTTACTCTTTCTCTCTTCCGGCGCTAGGTTCAACATCTTCTGATCTGAGCTCATTGGGTCCAGCCATCGTCAATAAATATTCCTCAATAAACTTCTTTGCACAGTCGCTAATATCAGTTTTTCTTAGGTGTCCAATATTCATTCTCTTCAAGCAAAGCTGTTCCATCTCTAATACTGTGTGCTGCTTCCCAACTATCGCCAACCACTCCTTTACAATCAACATCCATTTTTCAAAGCTTGGATCTAGATCCTTCCTCGAGGACTGAATCTGAATTGAATTTTCTCTCGACTCGTTGGCAATAAATGCATCTCTTTTCATAATGTTCAAGCTATCCTCATGCGTGGAAACAAGAGGAATCAAAGTGCAGCTTGGCCGCTTGCTGTCCCAGTCGAATGCCGCTTTGCACAAAAGATAATCCAGTGAAGAATCATCGAGCAATCCGGAGGCAAATGCACGTTCAAAGAAGTGTTTAGCAAACATGGCATCCACAAGGACAAAATACGTCTCCAGGAATGGAACTTCTACAGGTTCAATGCTTTGGAACTTGTCAACCAGTCTGCTATCCCACGATTTACCGTTCCACCATGGTAACCAATTGTGTACATCATGAAACTGAACATCCTGTGACTTCTCCTTCAGTGTGCTCCATATCATATGATCCCTTTGGGTGGATCGAAGGGGGCTGAAAGCACGGCATTATCAGTGTGTTCTACAAAAACTCCTCCACGGAAAGCCGTTGATTCTCTGGTCGTTGTCCTTGAAAAGCATCAAGTCATAATTTGCAAGCTTACCAAGAACGCCTCTAACAAATGTGAACTTGTTGAAAAGCCTCGGAGTGCACCTTCATGTGGAGGTGAGCGTATGATGGCATCCCAGACGCAGCCTCCTCAAAGAGAGTTGCCAAAGACGCTTCTACAGCAACAACGTTGATTTCCCACTCACACACTCGGTGGAACTTACAGACAGCATGAGTGTCTTGAGTGATCACTTCAATCTCTCTGAGAATTTGACTTTCATTACTGATACACACATTCATTACAACGAGTAAAGAACGACCAAATAAATGAGCTGGTGGGTCTTGCCTTTTCATAGCTATCTGCTCTCCTTCTTTTCCTTCGAGGAATGAATATGGATCATTCCCTTTCGTCTCACGTTTCTGAATTGTCGAATCTAAATCAGACGTATCGATCCAAAGCCCAGTGGAATAATAAGTGTCTCCTATGAAAGTGTAGATTGCTTCATCAGATACCACAGAGGGAAATTCCTGAATACTCCAAACGGATCCACCTGTCAAATTAGTGGAGTGAACTTTCCCCAGAAGAGTTTCCATCCCTGCCCTATTGATAAGATATGCTCGAGTCGAATGATGGTAGCGCTGCCAGCTGATGAATGGTTCTTGAATCATAGAACCAAACTTAATGACATGAGCGTTGTTGGTTGCAAATTGCAACACCTTCCAGCCTTCAGGAGCCTGTGCAACATAGTCATCAAACTCATCACAAAATAAGCTTGAAAGCAATGCGTCATCCTCAACTATTAGAGCAACCTTACGCCCATCATCGTAGGCCTGTTTGATGGCCTTGAGGTGAGACATGAGACATGCGGCTTCGTTGTACGTATAAATGTTGTCAGGGTGCTTCCAAAAGGATGGGTCCCCATTGCCAGCGTATACCTGGATCTGTGGATGAAACATGAGCTGCTTCGAGTTAATCAAGGCAGTAGTTTGTTTGGTGTCATAAGCAGCAACACGATGCTGATCAACTATTCCCGACGTTTCCATAGACTTCACAAGGACATTTCTCCTTTCCTTCGAAACATCGAGATTGATCCAATAAATAGATGGTAGATGTTGACAAGAAGTAGACCTCTCATCCCTTCTGAGGGGTCGAAGAAAGGGCACTTGCTCCATGAAATCGTCTGCGCCTTCTGATGTCTCCTTTTTATCCTCCCTCGATCCAAGTACAAGTAAGGGCGATTGCGATTGTTTCACAACAACCAAGTAAGATAGAAGGAGGAAAATAATAATTGCTGATGCTCCTCCAATTGTGGTTGACGATTTGCAGGATGTGAAAAATTCATACTGATACTGTCTGCCCAACTTCGCCTTCCTCTTATTAATGTGGCCGCCGTCATGGTCATAGTGATGGTCTTCTCCTCCTCCTCGGCGGTGAAGGGAGGCGGATAGAGACTGATGTCGATGTCGAGGAGGCATTTGGGAAAAGATTTAGAAACTGAATGAACGGAGGAGAGATATAATAAGAAGGCTTTGGCATTATCTACCTCGGTCGTCTTGTGTAAGAGTTGTCTTCTGTTGTAATAATACTCCCCACCGGATATTGTAGTCACTACCCATAGCAAGAAGCAATAGTCAAAAAGATATTACAACCTCCTGTTATTGTACCGCTTACTTAGGATTTCGAAACTTCGTCGAGTCAGATGCCAGATACGAGCAGATGGCCAAGAACCGGATCCCAGCCCGATCCCAGATACATATATACAAGAACCGGATCCCAGATAGGCGAGACTCCCACCGAAGGAGAAGGAATCACAATTAAATTGGCAAAGTGTCTACACCATGCACATTAGGCTAGCGTACATCGCTATGGAAATGTTGGAGCATAATAGGATAGCGTGCACCGCTAACCATTCACAAGTCACTCTTGACTTGGGATTCGGAGATAACTCTTCTGCAAGGTCACGTAGATTGAAGCTTGCGGGAGATAAAGGTAAAGGATTGGATCGAGTATGAAACAGATCAACAGAAGATGCTTCCTGCAAGGCCCCGAAGACTACCACTTTTGGATAAACAAGGAATGCAATCAAGAAGGCACGGCAAGCAAAATGACGGACAAAAATCTGCTATACGGCTCGGCTCGGCACGCCGTCAGTGAGGAGCACAGGTTATAACAAAATCTGCGCGGCTCTTTGATGTTGCTTCACCACTGCTAACAGCGAATAATGCCGTCAAGGAAGAAAGCTAAAGGCAAGGCACGGAAGGCGGCCAAAGCAGCCAAAGAGGAGGAGAGCCACAGGCAGTGGTGGTCAGTCAATCAGCGGCAGGAGGGATCTCTTGAAGTGATGATGCAGCAGCTGAGATCAACGCAATGCCTCCTCAAGAATGCTAATATGGATTAGCTCATTTGTCATCAAGTTATGAGAAGATTTAACTAGAATCTATCTACGCATTCGTTGCTGCGTACAGTTCACGAGACAGCGTGAGGGAATCGCTCATTGCAGCAACCGTATCCACAATGGGAGAATATTCCCACATGTATTCTTCTAAGATGGAGTTAGTTGTTTCAATCCTTTTGGCCAGAGGGACGCAATCGATTCTCGAAGGAGACAATCATTCAATCATTCTGCTCGACTCTACTCCTGTAACTTTGAGCAATTTGTAGCCAATGAAGTTCACAGAACGAAATTCACCATCAGTTCTGTGAAGATATTTGAATTAAGATTTGCTGATGATCACATGCTAGAGGCATATTTGAGAAAGCGCATTCCTTGCGCCTGCCTTGATCAGAAAACGAAGAAGTCAAGTCCGTGAAGAAAATGGGATGTTGCTTCAACCCAAACTCAAACTGCAGTCGGCCGAGAGAAAAGTACAACGCAGTAAGATGTTCTATTGCAATCGATGCTATGAAGTAAATTACTGCTCAGTTGAATGCCAAAAGAATGACTGGAAAACACACAGGGTTCTGCGACGAAGTTGTGGAGATGAAGGCTACATTCAATACTAACAAAGATTTCTATACGTACTAGTACTAGAATAGTCTATACATTGCAATCAATATCCCAACCACTCCAGAGTCCAGGGCTGCATTCACCCTCATTTTTGATACACAATACGGCCCGCAAACTCTGCCAACTTATCTGGCTTTTGGAACTCCTTCTTCGTCGAAGTTCCCACTTGTATGTAGAAGTCTGTATTTTCGCCACAAATGCCAAACTCCTTATCAGAAGATTTCGTGAACAACACCCTCTTCTTACTCACTACATACAATGATGCAGTTCCACCAGCGCGTATCATCACATCCTTATCCAACTCAATGTTGACAAGCTCATCTGGGTCAAGCATGACATTGCCCTTGAAGACTTGAATCCACTCGCCCTTGTCCAATGCATCAAACTTATCATACGAACCATTTTGATAGTATACCCAAACATCCGATTTCTTGGCGTCTTTTCCCATAATATCAAGACCTGTAATGCTAATGTTTGACTTCGCACTAACCTGAAACATTACTCCTTTGGCATGATCTCTTGCCTTGTTTATACTGGGCGTAGTATACTTAATGGCACTACCTCCAACTCCACCGCCAGATGGAGGCGACGTTGGGCGTTTTGAAGATGGAGGTGGAGGCGACGACGAAGGAGAAGGTGTCGGAGGCATCGTGGGCGAAATGATCGGAGCACGGGGAGGAGTGCTGGAAATGGTAGGACGGCTAGTACTACTACTCGGAGCAGGAGCAGGAGGAAGAGTTTCTTCGTCGACGCTGCCACCAAGAAGCTCGCATATTTCTTCCTGCAGTTTGTCACCGTACAGAGCAGCTCTTTCGTTTTTGGTAGTGACATTCTTCTTTGTTCGGCGGCGAGACACACTTGTTCCTCCTATCAATGATTCGAGGGCGTAATCTCGTATCTTTCCATCATCTGCGTTACAACTCTTTGGACTGAGACCTCCACATACCTTTTCATCAATCCAATCTGTATTTGCTGCCACACGAGAATAGACCCCCGGATATTCTCTCATGGCACAGCCATATCCCCAACTGACAGTACCAACAAGAGTGAATAAGTCATGGCCACCATCAGCAGGCAATCGGGTGAACAGTGGTCCTGTGATGGCTCCTTGACCTTGAGACTGCTCATCATGAGAACGAATTTGGTGATTCCTCAATCTATGGGCAGAGGCAGAGGCAGAGGCAGAGATGGTATCGCCAAAACCGCTGCTGTTGTCGGCTGCGGCAACAACGTCTCCATGTAAAAGGAGGAGCGTAGATAATGCACATAGAAGTATGTGTGTTGTCATCGTCATGTTCATTTTGTTGCACACTGTCAACACTGTCGAATTGTGAAGTCGAAGACTGTGTGCGGATACAATCCCCGGCGTGTGTGTGCGTTGATATGTATGTGCATTTTGTCTCTTTTCATATATATGCGAAAGCAGCTGCCAGCCGCAATTCTACAGATGGTCTTCGTGTCTTTCATGCGGAAGCTGCCTGCCGTTGGTGCTGCCGAGTGTCTTTTGTCTCACGAGAATGCAGCTGCCAGCAGCAAAGAATGCTGGCCGCAAAATATGTACCATAGCTGGTTCGCAAACACATGTAAAGTGGTTATAACATGAGCACGTAGGAATTCAATACAGAGTGGCAATGCAACACGCTACATAGACAGTGACGCAGATATGATATGACTACCTCCCTGTGAAGCGCGAAAAGTGAACCCGCATTAAGAAATGACGACCCGACATTATTTACGATCGCAAACACATGAAAGTGGTATGCTTATGACATCAGAACGTAGGAATTCAATACAGAATGGCAACACAACCATCGAAGACTTACTTTACCTTATGTACTTATGATTATTCTCACATCTACCCACGAACCGTGATTGAATGAGAGAGGAGCAACGAAACTTCGAACCGGCATTCATTTTGCCGAAGTCCATTTAGGCCTCTTTCTCTACAAGAAAATGACGAGAAGCGCCGAAAAATCACTATGTAGCGAACGGCCCTGCCTTGCTTTTTAATAATAAGCCCCAGATTTTGTTACGAAGGTTACGTCATTGTTACATAATGTTACGTTAGTTTACATAATGTTACGATTTTTTCATTCATTCGACAGCGTGGCTGTCGTCATTTGACGAAGGCAAGCCAGCACAGGTGACTTCCATCGTTGAGCAATACTATTATGATGACTAAGCAATGCTAGAGTAAAGGTTTTGAGTAATAGTGTAAGAACAAATCCACCGCCGACCCCATTCGCCTGCCTCTCGCTGGCAATGGGGTCGGCCTTAGAGAATCAGATGCCTGCATTGAGCTTGCTGCTCATCTTTCAGCTTGGCGTGCATGCGCCTTTCTGCGTGCAGTATCATCTACCTCTAGCACATTTAGGGCTCTCTCGTCCCCATCACCAGCAGCAGCAGTGGCAGTGGCATCAAACGAATATGTAGCATTAACGAGTTTGGCTACGCTCAAGTTAGCCCCCATTGATCAATGAAGTCGATGATGTCCTCTATCTATTGAAAGAATGAATTCATAGTTGTAATGGCTGCTACTTTTATGTCAAAGAAAGAAGGACAAACAGGCGATATGAGTTTTTTTGAGTACCGATCTGCCATCATGTGAACTGCTGTGACACAGACATACAATCATAGGCTCAACATGCTATTACATACAAAAATTTGGCGCCACCCAACCAAGTTCCAGTGTGCAACATTACATCTCTGTCTCTGCCTGCCTGCTCATCGTATCGTTCTTCGGTGGAATCTATTCAGTGCAGTTGGTGGTGCTGTCTTTAGAAGAAGCAGTACGAGGGCAACCCTTTTTTCATCGTCTGCTCGCTCCATCGCCAGAGAAAAGTAGATATGTCGTCTTCAAATAATTTCAATTGCTGGCGTCACCTTTACTATGCTACAGTATTGCTTTTGCTAGCGGCATCATGGACATCAGAAGCTTTTATCATCGTGGCGCCTGCTGCAACCACAAAGAAGAACATGATGCGGTCATCATCAGTTCGACCAACTACTGCTAATAAAATAACATCATTTCCCCTCTTTGCAACACCAGACAATACAAACGACGATACAAGCAATGAATCAACCACAACTACCAAAAAGAAGCTAACCCACGCAGACATCACATGGAAACTCCGCCCACCAGAAAACACATCCAAACTCGCTCGTCTCAAAACTAAATTCGGCGCAAATGCCCTACGACTTTACAGTAAACTCAAGGGGAAGACATTGCCACCGGTTTTATGTCCGAAGGGTGGACGGGCCATGTTGGAAGCGTATTATAGAGAGCCTGGTGGATTGTTAAAGAGGAGGCGGATGATTGGGAGGTTTGGGTTTACTACTTCGAGGGGTCCTTCGAATACTGAGAGTGAGTTGTTTTGTTTTGATTGAGTACTATTAGAGAGATCTCTGTCGCTTGCATTTTGCTCACAACACATGCATCATGATGTGTTCATGTTTCTCTCTCTTTCAGTCGACACAACAATCCGACAAGTATACAACATCAATCCCCCACCCCTCTCCGCAACAATCGCCGCAATAATCTACATGTACGTCGAACCCCCCTACCGACACCGCGACGTAGGGTCACTCGCACTCACTGTCATTTCCGCGATACAATCGGTACAAGCGGTTGATTTTACAGTGTTGGTTGCAGCAGGGGATGAACGGTTGGTGGAGTGGTATGAGAAGAATGGGTATGTGAGGGCTCCGCTTTTGCAGGAGGTTATGGGGTCGGCGGGGGGTGAGTTTGGGGTTACGATGATTGCTCCGGTGGGTGTGAGGGAGGGATTTTTTGAGGAGTGTGATTTGAAGTGGTGGTAAATACTTATGATGGATCATTAGCGAGATGTGGAGTGTGATGATGATTGATAATAATGCGTCTGGCTGGTCTGCCGATGGCCAAGAAGTTATCTATGTAATGATCGTCGTACCGAGCGCTTCCATCTATGCAAACATGGGTGTCATCCAACATGTCGTCTGTCTCCATTCACCATTCGTTACTGTTTCTTAAGTCGCACTCCTGTGATGATAATGATGCGGGGGACACGATTAGAGACACTGTGAACACCTAGTAGTCGGAGATAAAGAGAAAGTTGACAATAGTTGGCATTGTAATACTATCCTATCCTACGCTTTATATATATTCTATTTTAACTCACAGTCGCAAGCTTTTGAGCTCATTAAATTCTTCGACTGTCATTTGATATGATGCAGAAAGTATTCTAGCTGGAATACCATCTCCAAGCATCGACTTTATCTTTTCAGTGACTTCATTACTATTCCTAGATTCATCATTTCCAGGGATATCCGTCTCTGGTGCGAGTAGATCCAACAACTCCTTTCGTTCACGTGAACTTTGCAAATGAGGGCAACAAAAGGTGAAGAGTTTCACAGTGCTCCTAAAGTTGAGTGGTCCTAATTCGTACATGTCTTCGCCCACTCCAGTAAGTTGCAATAATCCAAGAGATTTGTCGGATGTTATCAATACATGTACATCTTTTGTTTCTGCGAGAATTTGACCGAGGAAGAACTGAAAGTCTTGTGCATCAGCTCCTTCAAGTGTTTCGATTCGCTCGAATACAAGCAGCGTTTTCGTCTTGCGTAGAGCTCGCAGTATGATCTCAACAGTTTCATCGAGATCAAGATTCGTTGGGATTGATCCTTTCCTATTTGTTGTGGACTCAATGTGTTCACAAAGGGAAAAAATTGGAGAAGGCTTGCCTTTTCGTTTTGCTGTGGATCTGACGAAATAGATTTGCTCAAACATCATTGTGCTCTTCCTCTCATCTATGTAGTGACACAGAGCGACTGCAAGGCTACTGCGTCCCATCCCTGAAGGTCCAGTAATATTTACAAGGCGACGGGACAGTACCAAATTAAGGACATGGTACATATCCGTTTCTCTCCCTGAGAATCCTTGCGCAAGAGAAGGCAGTTTGTACTCGGAAGAAGCAGTTTCGAGCGAGATACTACCCGCTGAACTTCTCCTCAAGCTACTATTACTATCCACTGACCCTCTCCTAAAAAATGTCTTTGGGCCTCCCAGCAAGGGCCATTCGGGCACTGGTTCTGCGTCTAGTACAACTACGTCGTGGTTTCCATCCTCTGGCAATAGCAGAAACTTTTCCATTTCTACACACGCATTCGGAACCGTTGGTGAATTCAACACAGCCTGCTTCCCGATCTCAAAGGACTCTTTCACTGTTCTCCCAAACGCCAATGCGAGGTAGAATGCACGTGTAAAGGAGAGGGCAGCATTATCCATGAGCTGTGCTTCCTGCTGACAGCAAACTACATGGGGCACTCCAGCATCAACGAATGTTTGCCCAGCAAGAAATGAGTGACAGGCGGAGACAAACACAAAGTTGAAGGGTGGCTTGCCACTTTCGCTGCCAGCCAAGATAAGATCCTTTAATTGGTCAACCTCGAGCCAATGAATACCACCAGAGCCATCCTCAAAAGTTAGATGTGTAGGATGCCCATGGCCAGAATAATGCAAGCACCCACACCCCTTCGTCCGGGCGGCTTGGAGTCGATCAGTTGTTGCATTGTCGTAGGAGAGGTCAATATTCCTCGATGCTTCGGTGAAGCATTGCCACAATAACGACTTCTCTAGTTCAAAATCAAGCATCTCAATTGGGTAGTAATTGTTTTGGTCGTCTCTCCAGACAAGTGGGGCCGAAAATAAGACTGTAATCATATTCCTCCTCCTTCGATCAAACCTGGGGAAAGTGATCTCAGATAGTGTTGACAAAGGCCCTGTTGATGATTCATCAACAGACGCTTTCCCGGGCTTTGAGCGTTCTTCAAAGTGAGTGGATATGCAACGCTTCCGGCTTTCAATCATAATGTGACTGAGCATCATTTCTTGCTTGGAAGTAAGCGCAGGGGAGTTGCCATCCAGGTGAAGAAAACTTAACCGTGAAGATGACTTCACTGCCCTGTCAAGCATTGACATTAAACTATCCACACTTGACTTCTTAAATCGATTGCTTGAGACGTTCAAGTTCTCGAGGCGAGAGTTGAATGGAAGAGCACCACCTAGTCGATCAAGTACTTCACCCGTGAGGAAATTAGATGACAGGTCAAGGGAAGTCAGACCCGACAATACATCTGCCAATGAGTAGATAATGGCAGACGCAACGTCACCGACCCCCAAATCATTCCTCGACATGTTTAGAACCTTGAGTTTTGGTTCGCTCGATTGACATTCCTCTAGAGTTCTTTTCACAGAGTGTCCCTCCTTGATTCCATTCCGGGACAAATCCAGGCACTCGATATTATGCGATGAAAAGGGCAGGAGTACCGTCTCTAGAATTCTTGCTGATGCGTCATCCCCGAGATCATTTCCACTCAAATCAAGGGTGCGTAACGATTGAAAAAGAGAAGCGTATCCGTCTCGAGGAGGGGTTTGTATAGTTTCGATTAAGGAGGTGAAAGTAGATGCTTTGATGTAAGGACTGTTCACTACAGCAAGGGCACGTACAAAGCCTTTTGTGCTCCCAACGGTTCCACTTCCCACCGTATCTTCGTCATCGTCTCCAGCCATTGATTGAAGGTTGTGTGCCAATGCAAGAGCCGCATTATTACTCAGTACATCATCAAAAGTTAGATGTGATATCGAGGATGGAAGAGTGCGCACAAGGTTTGCTACAAGTTCTGATCCTTCAAACTCATGATAACTAGCTCCCCGCCTAGTGGATGTTTCGGGCGGATCATTAGAGAATGATAATCCTTGGATGGCTGGACAAAGGTAGAGTGTCTGAAGAAGGCTATCCGCAAACTCAAGGCCAAAGGAGCTATTACGGAACCCAAGAGTGCAATGGCAATGGGCTGTTTCTGACTGGAGGAAGGTCGAAACCATCTGTCCCTCACGCATAAATGAGCAATACTTTCCCGCAGGCATGCTCAATGCACGAAAGTCGAAGGACGCGTTGGGGTTTAATCCATGCAAAGGAATCACCTCCTCTCGAATAAGCGCCGATGGAAAATAAACACGCAGCAGGTCGTTAACTCTCATTGGTAAATTGAGCGACAGTAGAGGGGCTTCAGATTGCACTTGGTTCAGAGCGAGAGAGTGTTGAACGATCCAATCCTTTTCTTCCTCAAACTCACTCAACGGGTATTGATGCGGGCCAAGGAAATTATTGTCTGGTTCATTAACAGCTTGCTCGTCGACATCATCTAAAAATGCCTTCAACGCATGTAGGCTGATGTCTTCAATTGGATTACTACTATTCGAAAAACGTCATATTTTCATCCAACATGACATCACCGTTGTCGATGAAAGAACGACGCTGAATATTGCGCTTACCGAACGACGACGTACGGCCTGAGCCTGAGGACCCCGTTCGAGATGTAGGGGTGGCCTCGTAGATATTCGTGAATTGCTTTCTGACTTTATCGCGCAAGTCAGAAGTGTCATCATCGCTGCATAAATGTTGAAATAATGAAAACAAGCCGTTGCTTCCATGTGGTCCAGCTTTCAACGGAAGCGTCCACACTTCGTTCAGTCTCTTTCTTATCTCGTCCCTAACCATCGACTGGATTAATAGAGAGCGCATGAAGACAAAATTATCACCAACATGATATGCATCCCACCTCTGTCCCATTTCAGCTGCGCTAAAACCAAGTGCGAGACAGACTTGCATAGCTGCATCAGATACATGCTCATTTTCGTGCTCATATAGGTTGAACAAATGGGGCATAAATTCATCGACGATTCTGGTTCTTAGAGCTTCACACTCAGCAAGTGAGACAATCCCTTGCAAAGCATCAGTCTGAATGGTCAGACTTACATCAGTGGAGGGAGCGTCTGAATCATTCTTCAGGATTTGAATCAGAGACGATAGAACAAGCGAAGTCAACTTTAATGGACCCGCACCCTGCGAAAGCAGAATTGGACACAGCGACGAAAGTGCTAGGCAAGAATCAACTCGAATGTCACAAACGTATCTTGATTCAACGCGAAGCATGTCCAGCGTGGCAAAAGTATCAGGAGCCATTGTAGCTACCCATTGCAAACTTTCGACGCCTCCACTTGTAATGAACTGCGAGCATGCGTTTGCCAGAGCATTCCTTTCACGGACAACTTTCATCGAAAACATGTTGCTTAATCCACGCAACACTTCTCGTAGCTCGTTGATTGCATTTTCCATACCTGTGGCACTGGATATCTCGCGATGTGCAGGGAAGTCGTTGTGGAGACAGTCTTCAAGCAGATCTGAGCTATTGGTTTTAGCCATCGTCGCCACAATAAATTCCTTGATCAAATCGGCGTCGCTAGAAAGCACTTTCCCCAGTATAGTTACTACTCCAGCATCACAAAGGAGTTGCTGGGTGGGTTGCGCAGTGCAAGAAGCTTCACTGACAACTCGTATAAGTTGCGAAAACAAAAATCGAAGCTCCCTGCAGCTGTCCAATTTAGACATCGATGCAAGGGACTCTATCGCTCCACTTTTCATAATGCCGCTGCAGTAAATCAAGATTAGCAATTTGTCACATTAGCAGAGAAAATACCGAGATCAAGTAAGATAATGCAACAAAAACTCACTGTAAGATGCAACCAGGTTTTGAGCGCGGTGTTGACCGTTCACAATTTGAGTAAACCCCCGAACAAGTTGCTAAATTGAGTAATGAGATCCCCACTGCAACGTTAACGGCACTATTATCCTCACGGCCCCTGTCAGCAGTTGCAAGAACTTGACCTAGACGCTTGATACCTTCTGCATCAATGATTGCCGCGCGAGTGTGGGGTACACCTGACAAGCACGAAACAATCTCGGCCATACATCTCCTCACTTCCAAATTAGGAGCACTTAATCCCTCAACAATATCAGCAATTGCTTTTCTATCATGAAGCAGCTCAGCATGAATCCAACCAGCCATATAGCTACTGCTTTCCGGAACAGTCAAGTCTCTCAAAGCATTCGCTGCTATCACTTCCAATTTGCTGTCTTTTGACCTCATCCACTTGAGAAGAATGTTCATCGCTCCTTCTTTCATTGCTAAACCGCGACAAGCTTCGACAGAACAAATAGATTTAAGAATACCTGCAAAGCCGTGAGAAACACTCCTTTGAAGTCCATCCACATGCTTGCAATCTAACCCAGCAGACATGACGGCAAGCGACGTAAATGAGTTAAGCAGATGGCAAAAGTCAACATCATCGTCGTCTTGAAATGATCTCCGCTTCGGGCGAGATCTTTGCATTTCAAAGCAGTTACGATCGTATGCATCGCCTTCCAAACGTGTGTCCGAAGAGGAGAGTTTTGGTTCGACGTAGTTCATCCATACAAATGTCATTGCGTTTACACATGCTTCGAAGATTTCGGATGGAGTTATGTCGAAGTCGGCGCCAGCATCGAGGTCATGTGATTGAATGAGGTAGTGCAAACACTCAATCACTGCCATAATGTCTCTATTCCGAACAGGTTCCGTGTAGGAAGGGACAAGATTGGCAACATTCAGTGCCGACGCAGTCAATAGCACTGCACTGTCCGCACTCGATTGAAATAGCGTGAGAAGAGAGCACAACCCTCCGGATTGAAGAATTTGTTGTTGTTCATCAGTTGCCCCACGTCTCGTGATACTCAACAAAGACCGAACTGCTTTATACGTGTTTGCTCCTTACGCCCTCGAAGATGACAGAGTAAGCCAAAGATATCTCGCAATGCCTCGCTTCCCCCCTCTGTATTTGTCTGCTCTGTAGATGAAGTCGTAGATAACAGGCTATGGCTGCTTTCATTCATTTCCGATATACGCCTTTGGTTTTCCAAGTTGCGTGTCCAACTTTTACCAGCACTAACCGCCTCTGTCACCAGATCGTGGACACTTAACAGTTCCCCAAAGTCTTCTCCCGTTGAACTCGTAATTTTATCATTCAGTTGGCCTAGTTTGAATTCACACACAGCAATTAATTGTGACACTGAACCTTGATTCATCCCAGATGCAGATGTAGCTCTAGTAAGTTCTGTTGCCAACTCTTTTACGTCAGTTAGATCAAAATCATTCTCGGCATGTAACCTTTCAAACTCAACATCGGTGGCACTAGAAGACTTTCCAAATACACGATCCTTTGTAAACTCAGCTTCATCCGACATAGGGAATGCTCTATTTACTGCTAACTCCTCCTCCTCTGTATTAAATTGGGAAGACAGCTCATCCTCTTCTTCGAATTGGGAACCCTTGAACGGAGGTGGAGGAAGCGCCGTCGATGAAATTCCCTCGAGCGGGTCGATGCTTCTATTATCTGCATCTAACGAAAGATCGTCATGGTTCCGACTTAAACCCATACTAGGCATACTAGCACGTCGTCGTTGCCGCCTCGAAGACCTTGGAGGAGAATCTGATTCATCATTAATAATAGAAGATGAGAATGCGGCATATTCCACCATAGGTGGGATGGTAGGTTGTTGTTGTCCCGCTATCGCCCCACTTAATGTGGTACCTCTTGTGAAATTGGGAAGTGGGTACATTTCATCCATGAGAAGACTACCACCACCCCCTGAGTCATTACTGATTGATCCAGGAAGATACTTGTAATTTGATAATGGAGGGAATTTGCTGCCATTGCCCCCTACTTCTAACATCCCACCTCCTAAATTGGACACTGCCGATGATGATGGTGGAGGCATTTCAGCAGTAGAACCATCACCATAACGAGAGTGTGATATTATCAAGTTGTTATTGACTTCCCCATTCCACAAAAATGGTGTATCAGAGCGAAATCCAAAGTTGGTCCGCACAAATGTTTCAATAGAGTTGGATAACGCCACGGTAGGGACCAATGCAGTTTGGAGGGATGACAACCGACTGTTTATACCGTATGCCTCCACGTCAATTCGAACACCATTGTGAGTAAAGAAATAGGTTGGTTCGGTACCAAAGATGATGCCGCATCCGATCGTCTCTCCATTTTGTTGAGAATTATTTTGCAATAGAGGGAATTCTGCATCCGGGTGATGAATGAGATGGCCACAATTTCCCACCGATATGGAAGACGACGTATTATTGCGGAGAATAGTATCGTGATGATGAGAATTATTGTCCAATGCAGGGACGAATCCAACGGCACAATCACCAGATATGACGAAGACTTCGAAATAATAGACTGACGTTTTTTCCGACTCGGTGTTCCCTTTAATGATGTTCATTATTGGATTGAGCGATGAGATTTTGATGGACTTATTGGCTGTTATTAGCCGTAGGCCGCAGTCTCTATCGGTGCTGGAGTCTGATTGACTGCTAATGTTTATTCCATCTATTGAGCAAGAAACGTCAGAAGAGAATCAGTAACATCAAGTTTGGTCCACATCATATGCATACAATTGTATACGGACAAGTTTCTACCGTAGCGTAGCCGTGAAGAGACAACTTACCGCATCGCATACCGTACGCATTATCTTCAAAGTAATTCCAACCGTCGGGGAGCATGCCTCGAAGGAGACCGACAACCGGCGGCGATAGATGATGATCCATGTTGGCGGATAGAATAATTAAACCACAGCAGGGCCGCCTCAAGACCACCTTTTCAACAATCCCTACCAACGTGCTGCTGGTAATGAACAATGACGGCGGTTGGGAATCGGGCTGCACTCCTCTCTCTCTCTAGAGGTTCGCAAGGATGGGCGGTACTGCCTCACTTAATAGGTGCTTTTATTTGGGGTAAAGTCTAAGTCAATCCCGATTTTGGCCTTATCTTGTCCCTGCCGTCTTTTTGCTTCTGTGGACAACTTTTGAAGCGCTGGTTCCCTTCGCGAAGCCGCGGGAGATAAGCCTATCTTAAGTTATGGGGGCTTGCCCTCTATCATCATTTTCATATAGTAAATGGACTAACATTTTGATTTAAAAAGGGCGGTAGGGGGAACCCGTCATATTCCTAAAGTGAAGCGGTATTTGAGTGCCGAACTTCGGGTATTGTAGGTAGGAGTTTTACATTATTTCCGTGATCAGTGCCTGTTCGCACTTGATTCGCACACTTTGAAGTCTGACACAAGAGTAAAACCGTTTGATTGCAGGTACATCCGCGACAGCCCCCCATCCAAACTATCTAATTATTTGGTTCGCACATCTTTTTGTATTTCGGCAAGCATGCAGTCTTTGACTTTTACAAGTCTCTTCTCATTCCACGCTTGGAACTAACTAGACACAGCCGAGATGATCGACCATAAAACAATGAATCTACTTTAACTTCTTCATTTCTTCCAACAAAACATAATACTTCCTCGGCTGACCGATCACCATCTATCCACCAGCATTTGCACTTGCACTCCAGATCTAGAATTGGCATTCAGAAGCAGAAGCAGAAGGGGCTGTTGCTGTTGATCTAATTGTAGAAGGAACGAAAACCCCTTCGTCTTCGGTGCCTGTAGTATGCGTATGTCATGCTCATCTATTCATGTACAATACTCCTACATTTTTCACCAAAGCCTTTTACTACTACTATGTACTATGAAACACCAAGAAGGCAGGCTGCTCCGTATCATGCCTCAAGGTTGTCTTATAAAAATGAATATTCCTGTTGCCGATGAAGAAAAGAATGTATTCAATGTTAGAAAGCGTAACATCAAACAAAACTCTTTCTGCATCATGAATATGTAGCATACAGGCACAGCGAAGCAGCGACATTGGGCAGATGACAAAGCTGCTGTTTTGGCATGCGCATGGAAATGTCCTAAACTTCCACTAGACGATAACGTCAATCATTCCTATTGGGCATCCAATCCGGCGACAAGACAGTTGTGCTTGTCGTCGGTAGAAATCAACCCTTTCGAGTGAAACACAATTAGCATTCAGCACAATGTCCACTTACCGTACTACTTTTGTACAGCCACTACTGTTACCGACAACACCTACGATATCACACATCCTCCTTGCATACATTTACTTTCATGCGGCTCCCAATCTGGATTGTCAGTATCAGTGTGAAACACATCATGTGAATAAATCGTCAAACTCGTAATAATCTCGTCAAATCCAGGTCGCCCCTTGGGATTTTCATCCCAGCACCTCTTCAACAAGGTTGATATGCGTTCATCAACATCTCGAGGGATTAATGGCCGCTCTCCATCCACAGCTGCCTTTGTGGCGGCATCCACTCCCGATAGACCGCTCCATGGAGGGATACTACGGAGCATGTAGTAAAAGATCATTGCATAGGAGTATACATCCACAGTTTCGGAGTACTCCTCGTGACGGAACACTTCCGGTGCCATGAAACGGTAGGATCCAGTCTCGCCGGTCATTTGGAATGCCTCCACTTCATTCTGCTCGGGATTTGGTCGGATCTTTGCAAGTCCAAAGTCGGCAATTTTCAAGGTTCCACTAAAGTCAACCAATAAGTTGGCTGGCTTTAAATCCCGATGGATAATGGGTGGACGACTCTTGTGCAAATGATTCATCCCCGCTGCCAACTGCTGCGCATAAATGATTTGCGTCCGCTTCGGCAAGTGCGAGTTGTTAATAGCATTCGCCCGGAAAATGTCCAATAGAGAACAACGGCAAATTTCCGATATCATCACCTCCACATCATCAGTATGAGAGTACGCCAACATCATGACAATATTAGGATGACGCAATCGTCTCATAATCGCCGTCTCCTTACGAAAGTCTTCCAGGGCAAGCTCCTTCTCCTCTTCGGTAATACTAGCTTGCTTAATCTGCTCCATTCGCTCACTTAATCGATCCCGACTCTGCACCTGCTTCTTCAACAACCACCCCTTTTGAATCTTGGACGCCTTGATACACTTGGCAGCCACGAGGATTCCCCTCCATCGACACTTGTAAATCTCTCCGAATGCCCCACTTCCAATCCGTTCAATCATTTCCAATTCTGAAAAGTCGACGCGTAAGTTCTCATCTTCCTCATCAGAGGATTCCATTCCCGAGGAGTGTTTACTTACACTTCGGATTGATTTTCGAAAGTTATTCTTGAGTACATTTGAATTGGCACTGGTGGTAGCACCATGGCCACGTAACACCTCGGCAACATGCTTGTTATCCTTTTCAAGTGCATCATCTAATGGTCGGCCGCCCCATCGATCTTCCACGTTGACATTGGCACCTCGCTTACATAAAAACTTTACCACGTCAATATGTCCCTCACTTGCTGCCAAGTGCAATGCAGTCCGATGATCGTAATCCCCCTTGTTAATATCCACCACCGTTGCCTTTTTGGTCGAACTAGCATCCAAATTATTAGTCATGCCTCCAGTACTAGTTTGACTAACACCACCAACACCTGTTCCACCACCAGGACTATTATTCGAACTCGTACTATTCTTCCCCAACCTCCGACTCCCACTCAAATCCAAACGTGGGAGCCTTGACCGAAATCCCCCCAATAATCCCAGTCCTCATTCTCACCACACCACCACTCACACTTGAATGTGATCGTCCATGCCCCCTCTTACTACTACTCTGACTCCCACTCATATCCATCCCAACAACAACAACATTATCATTACTCTCCACAATCAAACGAACTTCCTCAATATCACCAGCAGCCGCTGCACTAATCAAATTATTCGTCAAATTGACACTTCCGGTAGTAGCCCCCTTGGACCGTAAATATCTTGCCACAACCAAGTGACGATGACGATGTGCATCATCTAATGGACTGCCACCCCATCGATCGGATCGGTTGATTTTGGCCCCTCGCGCAATTAACAATTTGACCACGTCCAAATGCCCCTCACTGGCGGCAACATGCAGAGCCGTACGACGATCATAATCACGAAAGTTGACATGTGGATAAGTTTGAGTGATGTAATTGATGACAGTGGGGAGGTTACCGATGGCGCATAGTTGGAGGAGCGTGCAGCCCATGGCGAACTTTTCGGGTGAGGTTTGTGTGAGGTCGGTTTGGGAGGCGAGGTAGCCGTTGCCTTTTTTGGCGAGGGTGTGCGAGGCGTTGAGGTCACTTGATGGTGGAGTGGGGCCGGTGCCTGTTTTGGTGGAGGCGGTGAAGTTGACTTTTGGACCATCAATTGTAGTTTTGTGAGTCGTACTACTAGATGATGATGATGGCTGTTTCAGCTCTTGTTGCTGCTGATTCTGTTTGTTATTATCCAATGATGATTCAATAATCTGATTATCATCATCTGACGACTGACTGAGGCGTATTAATTTGTAATCGTTGCTTTCATCTTCTTCCATGGAGATTATGGGATTGGATGGTCGGTTGATGAGTGGACGGCTACTGCTGCTGCTGGAGGCTGCTGGCGCTTCTGCGGGCTGTTCTGATGAGGTGCTGGATAATTGAGGAGTCATTGTCGTGCTTTTCATGTCGTCGTCTCTATCATTATTCTTCTGTTATGTGTGCTGCTGTTGCTTTATGGCTTTATTACACGAGAGTGGATGATGTCGATGCCATCGTTCATGATGTGAGCAACGTGTTGGGTTTTGGGTTCTTTTCAAAAATGTGTCCCAAACTTCCGAGCACAAAATATCATCGAATCACTCGAATCAATCACCCCAATAAGGTTTCCATCCGTCCTCTAGCGTCAAAGATCCATACCCTACTAAGTAATAATTAGAAGGATAAGCTAATGAGAGAGCTGACATTGTGCTTGTACCCCTTGCTCAATTATTTATCCGCCGGGTGATATAGTTCCAAAAATTGGAAAGATAAGAGGCCAAATGCCGCGTTCCGTCCACGTCACAACGCGGAGAAGCCAGATCCGATTTCCTACGTCACTTCAACTGCTAAGATAACGTACTTACGTACTTACTTACTTATGTCTTGTATCACTACAATTATTAGTATCAGAGCGGTAGGTAAAAAAGAGGTTCCACCAGGCCGCATTGTCACTCCGGCTCTCTCTCTAGCTCTAGAGATAGTTGTTGATAAAGCCAAGTTCCTTCTTCATCGTCTCAATGGATGAACATGCTCACACATGTTTTAACAATACTCAAATAAGCTTTGGCATCTTTCTACTATCATTACATTTCTACCACGTATTTATGTTGTATCGACTCAGTCAATATCTACTTTTGAGTGAGACCAATCACATATACGTCAAACACACTCATTATCTACTGCAAAATCAAGGGAGGAGAGCACCCTCAAGTAACCATGACTCAAACTCAACACCTACAATACCCTTCGGCCAATCACCAACAATCTGAGGAGTCTTACTCACAATACCATTGTGATTGGAGAAGATATGAACCTTCTTGCCTCTAAGGTTTTGCCAATATTTCTTCTTCGTCGACGAGGCAACGTAGTTGAGACTACACTGTATGGCATTACCATTGACATCACTATCTCGAATCTTGAGCTTGATTAGGAGACAGCAGTTCTCACCAGTAAGGCCAGCGCAGTCGATGGGATCAATAGTTCGTTCACCGGCAGCTTCTACTGTTACTCCGCCTGGCGGCAGGGAAGCAAGTGCAGCTTCGATCTTTGCATCTCCTTCGGGGGTATTCTCTGCCGTGCCATCGGTCAAGACACCACCGGCTATCGGTGCAGTGGTGGTTCCTCCTCCTTCTTCTTCTGGTAGTGGTGTAGCTGTCATGAATTCATCGACTGTCGAGCCTGTGACACCTGTAATTACCTCATCGAAAACGACTAGAGGTGGCTCCTCAAGCAAGATATCGTCATCAGTTGTGACGGCGTCAACCTCGTCCGTTGGCGTAGTTCCATCAGGCAAATATGAATCAGATGGAGGGACAGTTGCAGGGACAGTGTCTGGATCTATCCCAATGGGCGATAGTGAAGCGCTGGGCTCCATGGCAGCAATTGGAGGAAGTTGAGATTGTTGTTCTACGGTGGCCAGCTTTCCTGACCCGTCCCATGTGCTGATACAAGAAGAATACCGAGCGACGAGCGATGCATGTTAGTATGTAATAGATTGAACATGTATATCGTCGCCTGAACGACGAGAATTACGAGGATCGGTATGGAGCAAGCCCCAGCACACATAAGACACACGACTTACAAATCGTAATATACCATTCCATTTCCGTCGCGACCCTCTACCATATCATTATCATTCATCATGATAATGACTGCATTATACAACTGATCTGTCTTGAGTCTCTTACCGATGATGACTGATCGAATGTATTGATCTCGATTTGTGAAAAGAGTGTAGATTTCATTGTCGATAAAGTCTTTGCATGCTTCAGCAGACATTTTGAGGTTGACGCATTCTGGCCAAGTGCTCTTGGTCACTGCGAGGAACTGCAGATATTACACGAAGAGTAATGTAGATGTTAGAAAACTTGTGACTCAAACAAGTCTTTATCTTCGATGCTACAAAGGACGACACAACTTTAAACATTATAACACGCAGCCCCCTCACTCACTCTCTCATCCATTAACTGTCGCTTCCGCAAGTTTGCCTTCTTTGCTGCAGCGATTGTAGTGAGCTCAACTCCTTCTTGCACAACGTCGAAGACATAAGCACCAAGTGCCGTGAGCAGCAAGATATGGTAGAGATATCCCCGTTTCGCCATGTTGTTCTGATGCTACAGTTGTTGGCTTCTCTCAATCACTCAGTATGACCTTCTTCTTTTGATGTAGATTCGGAAGAAATGATTGAAAGTAAAGCAGGCACGCAGTAGCATCAACACACGCATTCTCAAAAGGGCAGGCGATGACCTAGCTCACACGCTACGACAAAATGTCCCGAAGCGCGGTATTCATTTTTGCAAAGACCGGTATTCAATTCACCGGGTCACAAATTGTGGAGCCAGAACTGATGCTTGTAAGCAGCGATGATGCCACCCCATTCAATGACCCAAACAGAACGGAGTCATCCTCCTTGGCTTCGGGAGGTCACCACACGCAGGCATTAATAAAACACACACTGTTACGACACGATCCTCCTATCCTCACAGACAAATCCTGATCGTGGAAAGTCTCAACAGCTGAAGATGCAGCGCATAAAAATAGATTTCTACCATGATGAACAGTAAGAAGCTGATGACAAAGGCTGCAGTCTTCCTGATCGGAGTGACTACCATCGCTAAGGTTGCGTTTTATGAGGCTGAGATGGTAAGTAGACATAATAAACGTGGCGTCAAATGTATCGGCTGTCAAATGAATAGGAATAGACGCTTTGCATTTACTGGAATCCGCTTTATACTGCCAGCGTCTCTATCGTCCACTAACCGTCTCTTCTACATATCTTTTGTACACTGCGCACACCATACAGCCTCTACTATACCACTCCCTCCGCGGTAGCATCAAACAATCATTGTACATCCCAGCATCCTTAGATTCATCGGCACAACGTCGCCTCAGCGTTGATCTCGGCGGTGGAGCCTGTGAATGGCAGCCACCTGATTATGTGATCCCAAATAATATTGACTTCTTCAAAACGCTTATTGCCGGCTTCCCATCGTGCGACAAACGCATGACGTTCATTCAAATGGAGGCATTAACTGGTTGGGCTGCTGTGGACGAGTGGGACCTTCTCCAAGGCTACTCAAATCACCCTTTCATCAAGAGTAACTATCCTCACCACGAAGGAATTTGGAGTTGGGGAAGTCAAGCAGATCAAGTCGTCATGGTCGTAAGAAACATTAGAAGAACCATGGTTGAGTACCATGATATACTGTGGGATATTGCTACTGCCAAGAACAGTGGGATTTCTGATGTGGAATGGTTGTACAAGCATGCTCCGCCCATGAGTTCCTTCTTTACATGGCGAGATGCTCGTGTGATGGATGAAATAGCTTGGTATGGTTGGTTCATAGGTGCGTTCAATTTAGTTGTATGATCATCATTATCCTCCGTCTCTTCAACCTCAAGCACGTCGCCTCACGAACCATGTCTTTTCACTCCTCTAATTTCAGACTATTGGATGGAAGGAGGTTTGCAACGAGACATTTACAACCACAAGCTCACCACCCCAGAAGCTTGGCCATTAGCTCCAGGAGGACGTAATGATCCTCCTTCTCCTCCACCAGCAAGTGTCATAATCGAGCCGGACACTTCGTGTCAAGATGATAGTGTGTGGCACCCGAGCTTAGTACAAAATAATACCTGTGACAACACACACGAGTATCCCACAGAATGGAATACTCCAACAGGCAATGAGACCTACCTCTTTGAGTCTGCGTACGATTGCTGTCAATACACATTCCCCAATGGAACTTGCCTTACAGTCGACATTTGTCCTACATTAGCACCAACACCGAATCCAACACCTGCGCCTACACCACCACCGACACCGCTGCCAACACAGCCAGAAACAGCAAGCTATGATCCTCAGTGCACTTCTGGTAGAATAACCAATGGCTGCACACCTGTAGCCGTCGTTTCCGCGGAGAAGTTACGAGACTTTACAGATGGGCCTGCTGAGACTACGAGGATCGCCAATGTCTTAATGAAGGATACAAGAATCAGTCAATATATGATCTCAAAAGAAGCTTGGGGGTGCATCTGGACGGAGCTTATTCAGAATGGAAAAGGAATTAGATCTGTAACAAGTCGAGAAGGCTGGGTCGAATCTGACTATAATTTCTCAGGCCCCATGCTGCAAAAGATGATCGAAGAATTGGATCGTTTGATTACCAAGTATAGTTCACCTTCATGGAATACACAAGCCAATGCGAACAGGCTTGTCGAGTTGCTCGTCGAGCATCGAGGTTTGATTCAAATTGAATACAACGATGTTACCAGTGGATTGAGAAGACTTGAAGAACGTGACTTTTTAGGGCCTGATGAAAGGTCAAGAATGTATAATATGGAGGGTAGACGACTTGATGAAGGAAATCAAGCCACAGATTTGGAATATTTCATGGCATTAGAGCAAAAGATGGCAGATATGAAGCGCAGTGAATGGCAAGCTTTGTACTCTGCCAAGGGGGGAAGTGAATAGAAAGTGATAGATAAGATTCATAGCATTAGGAATTTTAGGTAACTGAGCATGAGTTGAATTAGTGTGACAGTTTACTCTGCTTAGGTGAATTTTATGAATACATCACGTCGCCTTGCCAAGTAGAGGATCCACATTCTCATCGACGAAGCGACAGCTTGGAGCTAGGATACGATCAAGCTAAAAGATCAAACTTATTTATACACCCAAGCATCAAATGTCTTCTTTACAGTTATTGACTTCTGTCAGCTTAGCTAGAAGATAAAACAAGTAGGAAAGAGACTCAGGAATGTCGGATCCTTGATGCGAGACCTGCATCTGCATTGCAATTTTTACACGAACAGACAGATAGTCCATCATGTTAAGCGCACAGATGAAATGGTAAAAGTGGAGAACAAAGTCACGAAGAAGATCTTGCCTACACACGAAATCTTCGTCCGACCATACTGCAAAGTGATACGAACCGTGCGATATGATATCAAAGGTAAAAAATGAATAGACTGACTTTGGTAGCTACACAAAAGAAGCATCTCTTCCAGGAATGCAATCGCCTCCTCTTTCGTAGAATCCGTCATTTCTTGAAGGCTTCTCAACTTTGATTCATTCAATGAACCAGTCACAAGACTTCGGTGCCAAGCATCTCCTGAACAATGATTTCATTTTCAGGTGTGCCGGGAAGGTTTCCCCAAGGTCAAGGTGTTCAAGAACCTGAAATCCGTAAAATAGTCTCGGCTGGGCAACTCCTGGTCATTCTCAAGATTAAATAGCACGGCACTCAAGCGTCTTATGCTTGCTCAAACCCTATGATAAGTATGAACCCAACCCATATGTACTAAATTAGTTCATAAGTAGACAAGGAAGCTCTACTGTGGAAGAGAAAGGTAGGTAGATACGTCGTACCACTTTTATTAGTACACACTTTAGAATAGGTAGTAAGAAGGTGTAAGTGCACTGGACTAGATAACCAAGACTCGCACAAGCTGCTTAGGTGAGCACAACTATATTCTTCTTGTTATTGGGATGTTCCTCTTCCCGGCAGAGGTGTGCAAGATGCCATAAAAGGCATCTTGCAATGCTTTAGGATGAAGGTAATTAAGTTTAGTAAAATGTGAGAAATATAGCATTCGGTAGAGTAGGTATGGATTCTCTATTGGTACGTAGAAATACTGGTATCTTCGGATTTAGGATGATTGTGATGAATCGAGGAAGAAAAGATCATGAGATGATCACACAAGTAAATTAATGATATCGTAAAGAACGAATACACCGAGTTAGTGAGGTGATCCTCAATAATTGACTGCACAGCTAGCACTCACAGATTGTAAAATCTGTCTTAGTGAGGTGATCCTCAATAATTGACTGCACAGCTAGCACTCACAGATTGTAAAATCTGTCAGATCAACTAGTCTCGAGTCTTTACTTCAACCTTTTTGGTTGGGTTTAGAGCGAACACTAACAATCATCCACATTCCGACCGAGGTCCGTTTCGTCTGATGGTTGCTGATCAAGCTCACTGCCATTTTCGATAGAAGTGACCGAGGTCCCAGTAGATTGAAGTTTGGACAAGATCTGATTCGACCGAGGTCCATGAAGATAAGGGAATTTATTATGCACCATTAAACCGGGTATTTTATTTTTTCAGAGACGTGAACTCGGTCCGAGGACCTGACGAATTTGACATCATTCGGATAACTGTAGTTCCCATTATGCACTTTATTATGGGGTTCAAGAATCAACTATGGTCTAAATTTATGATCCCTAAGGATGATAACTTCATCGTTGTTAATGATGATACTTTCATCGTTATCGTGATACAACAACTGAGCGTGAAATATACTCAAGTCGTCCGAGGCCCACTTGTTATTTTTTTTGATTTTCTGAATCTTTTGTATTCTTTTCTATTTTTTTCTCGTCGCGCATCTTCCCTCTTGCGGTTAGAGCGGGGTGGTTAGAATGATTGCCGCTTATTCATTTCTGGTTTCACCGACATCATATGTGGACATTGTTTCGCCAATGATTGACATTGCTTTGAATGAACCTCTGGAATCGACATCATAATATAAATTGGTATTTACATTATGAACATCTGGACAGTTTGTTACGATAGTTTAATGACCATGAGTTCTACTAATGAATGACATAACATTGTTAATGGATATGAATTTTGATTGATATTTAACGCCAGGAAAAATAGGAAGAAAAAAAAAAAAGGGAAAAAAAAAAATCGGGCACAGACTTTATATAGAAGGCAACGGCAACAACAATTCGTTCAAAAAGAATGAAAAGAATGAAATGGAAGGATTGAAGAGATGAATCGGCGCCAACCAACAAAACAACGTTATCCCCTTTTGTCTTTTCAACACCGTCGTAGGTACGGGCTGGTAACAACAACAACCTGGGAGGGGGAGGGATTTTGTAGTAGACGATCCACGACCGGTAACAACCAACAACTCGGGAACGGATTTGGGTTAATAACAACAACAACTGGGAGGGATTTTATTATTGTCCCCCATCACCATTGCTCCAACCTGATCTCATCGACTTTAGGTTTAACCTTGCCGTGGATATCCGGCGCTTCCACATGAGCACATCCATTGATCGCATGGATGCGAAACGTTCCTTTGGTGAGCAATCACGCCTCTTTGATCGTGGCAATCCAAACCGATCGTTGGAATTTGGGGAGAGGCAGAAAATAATTCATGGCTTCGCTGTTGAAGGGATCGGGGAGTGTCATGCAACCATTATTGTTCCTGTAGTAATATGTAACTATGCCCCTCACGTTGGAACAGGAATTTTTGCATGCTCCATGTTGGTTGGTGAGAATGGGGAGCTAGTATTTGACGATGTCAAGTATCATATGGCTACTACTGTGGATGTTGGTGGTATTATTATTGTGACTACCGGTATTATTGTGCCTGCGATGACCACGGTGGCTAGTCTTTCGAACAATGGGATTTATAACAAGTCAGGTGAAGTCTTTCCCTTTGCAAGTGTTATTATTTCATCATTTAATGGGTTTAATGTCGTCGACGTATCACCTGCTCCATATCTTGCTTGCAAGTCTGTTGGGAATGATGTTATCGACAACGTTTTGCGGGAGGTACTATGGGGAGATTTGATGCAAACACAAGTACATGAAGCTTCTGTAGGGGGAGAGTTGATACTTACACAAGTTCATGACACTTCTGTACGAATTGATCGCGGCAACGATGACACTGCGATACATTTGAATGAGAACGGCGTTGCTGACAACGACGATTATCCATTGGTTTTGGTTATTATCGTTCCTGAATTGATCGACATGCATGATAGGCGTGTATCACTTACGAGATCTTGTTTGATGTGTGGTACCGATCATGTGTCTTGGAATGAAGAATTTGATAGACGGCTGGTCTATGGGGAGCACCGTGCATTATTGAGCGATGTGGAACACAGTGCTGGAAGAGAATTGTTTTCTTTGGGTAATGGAAGCTGCTACTATTACGATGGATTGACTGAAACTCCTTCGTCTTTCACCGTAGTATTTGACGATGCACTCACTTATGGCGATGGAAAAGGACACAGTTACAGCGAGGATGTTATTTCTAGAGAGTTCGCTGCATCGGCGTGGGTGCCTGAATGGGGAGAGCACGAAGGAGTTCTGACGAAGCAAGAGCGAGAACGAGGAGAATATCTTGCAATTGATAGAAGGATCATCGTCTTGAGAAATTTGTTGGTTGGTATTGATGATCCTTATGGATTTATGAGTTATGAGGAGCATGAACCTTGCAACAATGGCGTTGGGAATAGCATGTACTCATGGGGAGCGGTCTTCAGGATGATAGCACGGATTTATGCAGCGACGATTAGCGTGATAAATGGTGGAAGTCTTTTGCATATTAGTACTGAAGCAATACTAGATGGTGAACTCGTTGGTAACTTGACGACACACTGTACTGCACGATCGGTTAGTGATGGATCATCTTGCGCGTGTCGTCTTA